>ML811010.1:50685-67174 GCA_009831015.1 Picea engelmannii
TCTAATGAAGTTTCACTAAATTATTAAATAATTGTTTAAAGTTCATTTAAACAATGTTTTCTCCACATTTGAAGTGGCATTTTTCCATGGTCAAAATTGGAAAAGTAAAAATTTAAACCAAACATTGCATAATGTGTATGTAAAGTTGGAAATAAAGTTGATTGAATAAATTATTAAATAATTGTTTAAAGTTCATTTAAACAATGTTTTCTCCACATTTGAAGTGGCATTTTTCCATGCATCAAAATCAAAATTGGAAAAGTAAAAATTTAAACCAAACATTGCATAATGTGTATGTAATGTTGGAAATAAAGTTGATTGAATAAAAAAATAATGACATAATAAGATGATAATAAAAAATATTAAATGTCTCAATTGTATAATGAGATGAATTTCATTGGGGTTAGAATTTCATTCATTATGGAAATACTAGGATTAATTGGTTAACTAAATCAAGTTTACGTGATGTTAGATGCTAACTTCTCTATAAAGATAAGTATGTAACTTTATGTTGTTCCACAAACATTTTCCAAGGATGAAAAGGTTTTAGAAACTTATGACCATCAACAAATAATCTCAATTGTAAATTGTGTTAAATTGTTTTACTACATTAATCTCAATTAAAATGCACATAAAAGAAGTTATGCCACATTCCTCTAATCCCCAAGTTGAGTAGATAGTTTTTATGTAAGTTTTTAAGTTGATAAATTGACTAACATGCACAAAACATTAAAGTGGAACAATGTTAAGAATAACATCAAATGAAAATAAAGTTATTAATGAAAAGTAGAGTATAAGATTTTTTTGTAATTGATGGTTACATCCTTAATGCTAATAATTTAGATGGTGAAAATATAAAGTGCACATTAAGATAATTTATTATCATCTATTAAGATAATTTGTGTACCAAGTAGGCTAGATATTATAAAATGCACATAGTAAAGAAATTTATGTGTCTACTACTTATTGCACACATTGTAATTTTGTTTCAAACAATGAGAGATTTTAAATTTAAATGATTCATGAGTATCACATCTTACACAAGTTGTAATTTTATTTTCAAACAATGAAAAAAATTTAAACTCAAAAGATTGATGAGTACTAAATATGTACAAATAAGTAACATTGTTAAATAGATAATCAACAAAGCTAAGCAAATATTGAGCATTATCTTATATTTTCATTTCCCTTAAAATATTTTTTTTGTGTTTTTATAATTGTGTAAGTCATTGATCACCATCCATGCCAACTATTTTCCCAATCTTGAAAACTAATAATGACAATCATTAACTAAATATAATTAAAGACATGATTAGTCATTATTTAACCAAACAAAAAACAAATATTATGAAAAAGTGATCACAATGTTTGGCTAAATATATTTAATCATATAATAGTTAGTTCAAGGAATACATTTATATGGATATTGTTTTAACAAACAAATTTGACCCTAATGCATCTACCCACATGGTAGAAGATGAAGAAAATGATGGAATCCACCCTTAACCATCTTCAAGCTATTCAATAGAAAATAATACATAAAATAATTTAACAATTATTCATGACTAAAAATAATACATAAAATAATTTAACAATTATTCATGACTAATATATTTAGAATAAGACTAATATATTTAGAATAAGAGTGATATTATTTTAGACATGTAAATTTTATATGGATATTATTTTAATAAACATATATAACTCTAATGCATCTACCCACATGATAGAAGATGGAGAAAATGATGGAATCCACCCTTAACCATCTTCAAGCTATTCAATAGAAAATAATAGATAAAATAAATTAACAATTATTCATGACTAATATATTTAAAATAGCAGTGACCTTATTTTGGACATGTTGAAATTTTATATGGATATTGTTTTAACAAACAAATATAACCCTAATGCATCTACCCACATGGTAGAAGATGGAGAAAATGATGAAATCCACCCTTAACCATCTTCAAGCTATTCAATAGAAAATAATACATAAAATAAATTAACAATTGTTCATGACTAATATATTTAGAATAAGAGTGATCTTATTTTGGACAAGTTGAAATTTTTTGTACTCTCAATGTATTTCATATTATCATAACTATCTCTTATTGAGAGTATTTTTCCTCCACAATTTATACAAAATATTATTAATTTGTGCACTTTCATTTTTCTCTACTTATCATAACTATCTCTTATTGAGAGTATTTTTCCTCCACAATTTATACAAAATATTATTAATTTGTGCACTTTCATTTTTCTCTACAAAGTTTACAGTTTGCTAAAAGTAAATATTTCATGAATTCAATATGTTTATTCTTGTGTGTGTGTGTGTGTGTGTTTTGCTTATTTGTGAGACTTATTAAAATGAAACTCTAATCTTAAAAACAAGGAGAGATGCCCAAATCACTCAAAGGGGAGAGAAGGGAGGAAGGGAAGGGGAGAGAAGGGAGGAAGGAGAGGAGACCTAAATTGTCTATTTTAAATTTTTTCATCTACCACAATTGAGTTTTTTTTTTTTTTCTTCTCCCGGGAACACAACATGGGAAACCCTCGAGTACTTCCCCAAATTTCGTGGATGGTAAACGAGCTAAACCATCGGCTTGATTACGAGCCTAACCTGGTGGGGACATAGAGTGAGGCTTCACAAATATCAATTATTTGTTGGTCGGGGATTCGACCCCGAGACCTAATTTGAAATAACCAGAGCACTCAACTACTTGAGCTAATCCATAGAGCATTTTTTTTCCTCGAAAAAGAGCACGGGAAACCCTCGAGTACTTCCCCACATTTTATGGATGGTAAACGAGTTAAACCATTCAGCCTTATTATGGGCCTAACCTAGTGGGGACATCAAGTGAGGCCCTATACATGCTCCTGGCTCGGGATTCGACCTTGAAACCTCATTCGAACAAACAACGACACTCATCCACTTGAGCTAACCCATAGAGCTATGTACCACAATTAAGTTATTTAAAGAAGTTACTAAATATTGCCAACACCTACTTAAAGTCAATGGATTCTCTACAAACTAACCACACCTCCCTCCCACATAATTCACTCAATTAAATCTAAGTGGTATGTGATATCAACCCAAATTAGCCAAACTAGCGAGAGCCACCCACACAATATATCTATCAAATTCACACTATCTAGATCTCCCCATCAATCATATGCTTATTCTAAAAGACAACCTATCTCTACTCATGTGTTTGAAGGCTCTAATTATCCTTGAATTTATGGGCTCTTTGATTTTCCAATGATAATTCCAAGGATAATTACAAATCTCCAACGATAATTCCTAATGAAAATTTCAAGGAAAATTATAGACCTCCAAGGATAACTCCAAGGATTATTCTGAATATCCAATGATCATTATTAATGATGGTTCAAAAATTTATCATGCCGACACATGACTATACATGTGTATTTTCTCGTTATAATAATTGAAACACGTATGTTCCCTTTTGTCCCATAGTTTAGGTTTAATAGGCCAAACAACTACTAGGTACAATGGAAAACCACATAGTCTACATTCTAGGTTCAAAACACATGCAAAAGTAGAAAAAATAAATAATGGTTTCATGCATGCCCTTCCCAGGAATACTCCTAGATCAAAACCTCTTTCCACATCATCGATCATTAAGACAATCGTATAATAGTCTCCATGTTTTAGTTGATATAGAATAATCCTTGTAAATTATATCCATATATGGGATCTAAGAATGTAAGGTTAAATTTCGAATGATAACAACATGTACTTGATGGAGGAGCATCTATGAAAGGACTAAGTATGCATGGTAGAGGAAGAGATTAAGGGAATCTAGATGAAAGTTTATACATATAGATTTCAAGTGCACAAGAGGTTAGATATGTATGGTATAAGCACCTAGAAGAGGAGCGAATGATAGATCAATGCAAAAGAGGTATAAAAATGCACAAATATTGCATGAAGAGTGTTTCATTAGGGAAGTTGACTCAATGTGCATGGAACATGAAGTTGGGCCTAAGGAGAGGAAAATCATTATCACCATTATGGTGTACAATCTAAGGAGGCAATGCATTGCAGACTATGACAATGATTATTCCTAGGGAGGAAAGTGAATACTCAATCAGGGAGATGAAAATTTATATTGGTTGGGAATAAATGGCATGGTAGTCTAGAGGAATAGTTTAGCTAGTCTATATTGATATATGAATGTAGATTTGGTAAAGAGTTGATGGGACATAGTAGACACTAAGGCATGTATGTAAATGTATAATTGTATCAATGTTTGTTTAATAAGAATGAGTAGATATAATGCACTCAATACACGTATCAAAGTGAGGGTTCAAACCTAGGCCAATGGGTTATGGGCCCATTATTCTTCCACTATGCCACTCTAATGTGATTTCAATTAAATTTAATATAATTTAAAAGAAATACAAAACGAATCATTTTTTTTTTTCTTTACATAATATAAATGAGAAAAAACTAAAAAATGCAATCCAACCAAGCAAGGAAATAAATTTCAAAGATACAAACATTTGATATGTAAATCAATGCAATCAAACATTATTTTAAAGTCAATGTAGAATAATTTAGTGCACCAACTAGGCCAACCTCAAAAGTGGTCTATATTTTACTCATATGGTCAATGGGTTATAGGAATAAAAGTATCCATAATACGTTCATGGTAAACTTCTATCATCTTCCATCTCCTTGGTTCACCTCTCTTCACTTTGATTTCCATGAGTTGTATATGATTTTCTATAACCAAATGATTGTATTGGAAAGATATATATTTAAGCATAAAATCTCTACAGATAATATATTCACCCTATTTTTTTTATTTTTTTTAAAAAAGTGACCAAGCACAACTATGTTGCCCAATCTAGTTTGTGTAATCTCCATCTTAATATGGTCACACCAACTTGATTTTTCTTTATCTGCATCACATCAAATACTAGGCCACTCTCTCTTCATTACCCCATGGTGCAATGACAACACATACATCACCTATAGCTACAATTAAAAATATTAATTAATATACATTTACTCAAGTTTTGTATTTTTAACATTAAGTTGAAGAGTCCAAATAAATATACCATTAATCTATAACAAACCCATTAATTAAGTCACATACCTTTCCTAACAACATAAGAAACCCAATCATGATTTAGTGATACCACAACCCCTTCAACGTGCATATCTTTCCATGCCAGACTTGGATGTGGCTCCTTTGAATTAAGAAAAACACAATTCCATTGTTTCATGTATTCATAATTTTCACATTGATCAAGTGCACATCCCTCTAGATTAATGTAAAATCCAAAAAATCACGCATACTTTCTTGTCTTAGTGACAAAGATGTCACCCATGTATTTACTCTAAATAGAGTGCAATTCCCTCAAGTATAGTTTCACAATACCAAGGCATGGATCTATTCACCTCACTAAGTGAAACATTCCAAAAGAACTTGCATCATATTAAATATCAAATATATATTTTTCTATTGAGCATGTGTTTAAAACTATGTTTAAAATTTGAGCTTCAATTTTCACACCATAGCCTCTTACCCACACACAAGCCTTGCATATTCATGACCTTGATGGCCTAAATGAAATTTACACTAGTCAATTACTTCAATAGATGATTTGATTTGGACTTCATCATGACTCATTTGGTACCTCCTAACTAATTTCACACAAGCACCCACACTATCGCGTTCACCCTTTCCATGCCCTATTTCAAGAAAACTCCAAGTATGACAAACTTTTGTCTCCTTATTAATAAAACTCAACCAATAAGATAAGCACAACAAATTAAATTTCCCTACACACCCATCGAACCAAATCCAATGCTCTATTTATGTTATGCTATTCTTTCTAAATTTTTCATAGATCAACCAGAAGCATTGTTGAACAAACAATGTGTCATGCTCATGATCACCAGTGACATAAAAATGGGACCCCTTAATAACATCACATGATTTGGGAGTGTTGTTCTTGTCCTCAATGCTCACCTATGCATGTCTATACAAAACATGCAAAAATATAGACACTTACATATAGAAATCATCCATCAATACAATTTTAATTTTAATGCACAAAACCATAGAAAATAAAAATATATATGTGGAAACTATACATAAAATACCTAAAAAATAATACCAAGTTAGAATGATAGTACTCACTCTGTATCTCTTTGTTAGGGTTCTAACCCGCACATAGGTAAAACAATATATTCAGATGTAATAAAGGTCAATATTAATAAGGCTTTGCAATAAAATAGAATAAGTCGAATGTAAGAAGACCTAATAGAAGCTTCTGCTTATAGAAGGATATTCCTCTAGATTCTTCTTTTGATAGACATATTTAGTATAAATAGGAGTCGAGGGCATGAGAACCCTAGCCTGGATATTATTGTAATAGAGCTTTGCTCGACTGGAGCTTGCCCCCTCGAAGAGGCTCGTGAACATTGCTCTCAGAATCAAAGTGTTATTTTTGTTGTTATTCTTATATCATTTCAGTGTTATTGTGGTGATTGTTCTAGTTATATTGCTATTATTCTGCCATTTCTATCATTTTATTTTTGTTCTGCATACTTTTTATATCTGGTATATTACAAGTGGTATCAGAGAACTTTCCTTGGCAGAAATTGTGGGTAATTTTTTTTTTAGGGTAAAGACGTATTCCGGTGTCTTTAAGCCACAAAGATCTGTCATTACATGCATAAACCTGGGGTTGAGGGATTCATACACGCAGGAAATACAAGTGGTACTTAAGCGCACATCTATTGGCCACCCTTGTAACCCTTGTTGGTACCCCTTCGAGTGGTAGCGCATCAGACAACACCTGTGTGCAGATCGACCTAGATTACCTGAAGCCCTCTTTAGATAAACCGATCGACCGCCTGACTTCTATAGTTCCACCAAGAACAACACTCAGGAAGATACTCTCTAGTACCTAGGTAGTCGGGTAGTACGACTAAGGGTACGATCTAGTCTCCTTAGTTAGTGCCCTGAGATATTGGTTCGAGTACTACTGTTGGACCCCGCACATATATCATAGATCTATAGCACAAGGTAAACCCTTGTCTGTAGAACCCTTGTATACCTAACCCTTGGGGACAAAAACATAAGCAAATTAAAACAGACAAGATCTTTTGCCGTGCAATTGTGTTCGGGTTGCCAAATCACTACACATTTCTTCCCGGTTAAGCATTTGGTCATTTCATCACTGCAGTATTCTTCAGACTGGAGTATAACTCCGCAGGTCTGGAAATTTTTTCACCATTATTTGAGACCCATTCCATTGGATTCATCTCTTTGCCCTTATCACATTCATACATATCATTTTTTCAACAAAATTTTTGACCCCACCAGACCCTTTTCAGTTCCCTCGTCCTCATGGCCCATACCCGTAGCCAAGACTTGGAAGATCGATTCAATACCTTGCAATCTAATCTCACCGAGACCCAACAAGAAGTGAAACAACTCAGTACCAATGTTGCCACCATCAATACAACCATGCAGTCCTCAATGGAGGAAATCAAACAAGACCTAATCACCCAACTTGAATCTGTCTTTTTGACACTCTGCACCAAGCTGCATATCCTTACAGATAACCCTTCCTCTGACTCACCTCCACATACTGAAGCTGAAAATTCCTCTCATTCCCATAAATTTCAGCACCATCACTTTCAATGTAACCTATGCCTTCCGTGGGTGGATGTGACCAAATTTGATGGCTCGAACCCCACTGGTTGGGTAACCCAATGGAACATTATTTCTCTTTATACGACATTACAGATGACTTGTCCAAACTCCGGTATGGTGTTATCCATCTAGATCAAGAACGTTGGCAATGGTGGCAATGGAGAAAAACTTCCCATCAAGGGTATATTGCTTGGACACACTTTTTGGCAGAGCTTTATGAACGCTTTGACACTAACACCAACCATTTGGGTCATTTGAAAAAGTTGAAACAATCAGGAACAATGGAAGACTTCATAACTTCTCTGATTTGAGCGCCTGGATTTTCGGACAGAGGGCATGTCTGATGCCTTTTTCCGAGATTGTTTTATTAGTGGCCTCAAGGATGAGATTAGGGCCCATGTCCTCATGGCTCGGCCTCAGAGTTGGGTGGAGGCTACTAAGAGAGCTAAAGAAGCACAACAGGTTGTATCTTCTCAAAACTGGAAACCCTCTTTTATCCCTCGCACTAAACCAATAAATCCCACTACTCCCTCTGCTCCACTAAAGATCCAAAAATTGACCAGGGCTAAAATGGCTAAACGCCAACTCAAAGGCCTTTGTTATAATTGTGATGACAAATATTTCCCAGGCCACAAGTGTAAGGAACAAAATATTTTTATGGCCATCTCGGAGGATATTTCGAAAGAGGATGTTGAAACTCCCCTTGTGCCTGAGTCACCTGAAACCACTAACATAATCCCTCCCTCAGACCCTCTCGAAGTAGAACCGATCATTTGCCTCAATGCTCTCACTGGATTCTCCACTCCCCAAACCCTCAAGCTAATCGGTTACAACAAGCATCAGAAGGTCATCATTTTGGTTGATAGTGGAAGCACCCATAATTTTATTCATCGTTGCATTGCCCAAGAAACTCATTGCTACATCCATGTCGTCAATAATTTCCAAATCATGATTGCCAATGGTGGCTCCATGAAATGTGGAGGGCGTTGTGAAAATGTGCGTCTCCAAATTGGTGACTACCACCTGAAATCTCATATGTTTGCTATTGACATGGGTGGTTGTGACATTGTGTTGGGTGCAGACTAGCTAAGGAATTTGGGTCCCATTATCATGGATTTTAAGGAATTAACCATGCAATTCGACCAGGAGGGCCACCAATATAAGTTCCAAGGCATCACCATCGATTCACCTAAGATCATTAGTTCCCATCACATGGAAAAGCTGCTCAAAAAAGATCATTCTGGTGTTATTTCCCAACTCCATGCCATACAAGGAACAAAGACACCCTCGGTGCCGCAAGACCTCCAAGCCATCCTTTCTAAACATCAAGTGGTCTTTTCCACTCCCCAGGGACTCCCTCCTTCCCGTGGTGTTCATGATCATTCCATTCCCCTTGTACCCGAAATCCTTCCTCCCAATATTCGTCTGTATCGTCACCCCTTTCCCAAAAAAAAGAAATTGATAAAATGGTCCAAGAACTCCTTAATGCAGGCGTTATCCTCCCTAGTATGAGCCCCTACTCTTCTCCCGTGGTCATGGTCCTAAAGAAAGAAGGTTCTTGGTGAATGTGTCCTAACTTCCGTGCCCTCAACAAACTTACCATTAAAGACAAATTTCCCATTCATGTCATTGATGACCTCTTGGATGAATTGAGTGGCGCCCAATTCTTTACTAAACTTGATCTTCGTTCGAGCTACCACCAAATACATATGAAAGAGGCAGATATTCCCAAGACTGCCTTTAGAACTCATGAGGGCCACTATGATTTTGGTCATGCCCTTTAGCTTGTGTAATGCCCCCTCCACCTTCCAAAGCCTCATGAATCACGTCTTCTATCCTTTTCTCCGTCATTTTGTCTTATTTTTCTTTGATGATATCCTCATCTATAGAAAAACCTAGACAAACCATCTTGCTCATGTGGATCGAGTTCTCCATCTACTCTCTCAACACCAACTTTTCCTGAAACAGTCTAAATGTGCTTTTGGCACCTCAGAAGTCGAGTACTTGGGTCATCTAGTTGGCAAGGACGACGTCAGGGTGGATCCTAAAAATATTGAAGCTATGCAAGATTGGCCTCACCCAAAGACTCTCAAAATATTCTGTGGATTTCTGGGCTTAACATGTTATTATCTCAAGTTTGTTAAGAATTATGGAAAGATTGCAACACCTCTCACTGCCCTCCTAAAAAAGAACTCTTTCACTTGGACTCCAACTGTTGCTCAAGATTTTAAAACCTTGAAGATGGCCATGTGCACCACTCCAGTCCTGACCCTTCCATATTTCACAAAGACCCTTGTCTTGGAATGTGATGCTTCAGGGAAAGGAATTGTTGTTGTCCTTATGCAAGAGGGTCGGCCTTTGGCCTTTACCAACAAGCAACTGTCTGAAAGAAATCTGGGCAAATCAATCTATGAAAAGGAAATGTTGGCTATTCTGCATGTCGTTGATATGTGGTGCCCTTATCTATTGGGGCAATGCTTCCAAATTAAGACATACCATCAAAGCCTCAAGTAATTTATGGAACAACGCATTCCCTCCTCAGAGTAACAAAAATGGGTGACTAATCTCTTTGGATATGATTATGAGATAATTTACAAGAAAGGCAAAGACAATCTGGTTGCAGATGCACTTTCTTGAAAATATGAAGATGAAGGATCCCTTTTTTCTCTTTCCTTCATAGTACTAGATTAGCTCCAAGTCGTTCGCCAGGAATGGCTACAAGATCCCAAAAGTTCGCATCTGATCCAAAAATTGCAGTCCAATGCTCCAGCTTCCTAGGGTACTCTTGGCTCCATGATGAGCTTCGATACAAAGGCCGTTTGTATTTATGTAAACAATCAAAACTTAAATCCACCTTACTTTTTGAGCTTCATGCTACACCCACAATGGGGCACTCCGGGTTCACCAAAACCTATGACAGGGTCAATTGTTATTTTTTTTAGGATGGTATGAAACAAGACATTCGTAATTTTGTCGCTGAATGTGATGTGTGTCAACGCAACAAGGGAGAAACAATCAAATCTCTGGGCACACTACAACTGCTTCCGATTCCACCTGTTATTTGGAGGGATATCTCTATGGATTTTATTACAGGGTTACCCAAATCGGGAAATAAATCAATCATCATGGTGGTTGTTGATCGCCTTTCTAGGTATTCTCATTTATGTGCTCTTCAACACTCGTTTACAACATCCACGGTGGCTCAACTTTTCATGGATCAGGTCTTCAAGCTTCATGGTATGCCACACTCTATTGTTTTTTATCGCAATCGAACTTTCACCGGCAATTTTTGGCAAGAACAGTTCAAGCTACAAGGCACCCAATTGCATCTCAACACAACTTATCATCCCCAGACTGATGGTCAAACGAAAGTTGTCAACAAGTGTTTGGAAACATATTTGAGGTGTTTTGCCTTGGAAAAGGAAAATTAGTGGCCTCAATGGTTACCCCTAGTTGAATGGTGGTACAACACTTCATACCATACAACTACATGCATGACTCCTTTTGAAGTGGTATATGGACATAAGCCACCTTCAATTATCTCATACTTACCTGGTGTCTCGAAGGTCCAGGTGCTTGATTAAACATTTACAATTCGAGAGGCTATTCTATGTACCCTTAAAGACAATTTGGTCATGGCATAGAATCGAATGAAGCAACAAGCAGATCAAGGTCACTCTGAATGTCAATTTGCAGAAGGGGATCAGGTGTTTCTTCGACTGCAACCTTACAAGCAAAATTCCCTCGAGGCCGAGCATTGTCAGAAGCTAGCACCCAAATTTTATGGTCCTTATACCGTTCTCAAGCATGTGGGACAGGTGGCCTATCAGTTAGCTTTGCCTAGTCATTCGAAGCTACATCCTATTTTTCATGTTTCGTGCTTAAAGAAGTTGATTGGAACTAAGTGCCAAATTCAAACCAACCTTCCCGAGTTAGCAGAAGAAGGATCCATTTGGCTACAACCACAAGCTGTTTTGGACCAACATGAGCGTCACCCATGTCAGAGAACCATCAAGGAAGTGTTAGTCCAGTGGGGAGATACAACTCCAACAGATGCCACTTGGGAACCAACTACCATTCTGCAACAATTTCCACATCTCAAGCCTTGAGGACAAGGTTGTTTTTAAGGGGGAGGACATGTTAGGATCCTAACCCACACATAGGTAGAACAATACATTCGGATGTAATAAAGGTCAATATTAATAATGCCTTGCAATAAAATAGAATAAGTCGAATGTAAGAAGACCTAATAGAAGCTTCTGCTTCTAGAAGGATCTTCCTCTAGATTCTTCTTTTGATAGACATATTTAGTATAAACAAGAGTCAAGGGTATGAGAACCCTAGCTTGGATATTATTGTAATAGATCTCTACTCGACTGGAGGTTGCCCCCTCAAAGAGGCCCGTGAACATTGCTCTCAGAATCAAAGTGCTATTTCTGTTGTTATTCTTATATCATTTTAGTGTTATTGTGGTGATTGTTTTGGTTATATTGTTGTTATTTTGCCATTTCTATCATTTTATTTATGTTCAACATACTTTTTATATTTGGTATATTACACTCTTTTTAAGGATACAATGTGTAATTATCGATGAAGTTTTCCATTAATAAGATTGTACGTGACTTGAATACATTGTGAGACTATTTAAATTGGGAAACTTTCCACGTAGACCTTTGAGAGTATTTGATATATTTATAAATCTAATTTTGAAACTTTCCCATCAATTCTAAAATAGGGATATTATTCTCAATCAAGTCAAACCTCTTAGAGGCCACATTGGAAGAAGATGATGAATTCCCTCCTCCATGTGATAGTGATATTTGACAATCCAAAATATGTGGGATCCATAGGAAAATTCCTATGGAACAATGTCATATTACCACATCCAGGCCATAGTATTCCATCTACAATTTTTTTACAAAAAAATGCATCCTCAGTATTCCTTCTTCGTAATAGCATTGAAATAAAACTACACATTGTGGGAGCAGGGGGGGTCATCTTTCCAATGCCTTTTGAAAAAATCTACAAATGTGTCACAATAGAGCTAGACTTCAATGTGGTATCAACAATTACAAGTTTCATAAACTATGTTGGGCCTAATACCATGGTTTCAATTAATCAAACATGCTAATGGTGATATGGATACTAGGTTTTCTTTATCAAAATTCCTTAAATATTTCAACTTGTTTCATCTCCATATCATACTTACAATGCTTATCATACACACCTATATATAAGCGTTGCCACATAAAATGATTCCGATTTGGTATAGCATAGGAATGAATTTTCCAAAACTCTACCACCTTCTCTCCAATGCCTTCTAGAAGTCTATCTTGGTAGTGTTTCCTACAAATGAGATCCCAACAAGCTTCATCATTTTCATCTATATGGACCTTAGATTTAGGATTCCTTTGTAATGTTTTTGTTGGGAGAAATTTTGACATCACTGCCACCATTCAACTTTTTGAAGTCCCTGGTGCCACAACAGTAGTTGCAGTTGCCCTGTGAGTAGCTCGGATATTATGTTTGCTTGATTTTCCAAAAAAAGAGAATGCCTTTAATACATTATCATGTGCCTTTGCATGTTTAACATCTCAAAAACCCAACAACTTTGTTGTTTATTTTAGTTTTTTTTTTATGTTTTATCAATCCATGTAGGATTTGAGCTTATGTAATCACTAATTGTTTTTGAAAAACAACTTAATTATGCTACTGAAATGCTCCCTAACTATCTGAGCAAGGATCAAGTCCCCAAATTATTTTATTGTGTTCGAATCCAAATTTATAAAAGGTTTCCACCCGTTTCAAAACCACTACAACTCCCAATTATTCTTGAAACTCAAGAGGGGACAAGGTCTTGCGACAATTGATTATATTCTATTCTTCCAAAGTTAGATTAATTTTTTGTATGTATGTGTTACATATAAAACATAATACAAATAATAAACTAGAGTTTAAATCAAAACTATGAGTCTAATATGCATCAAGGTAATGTGATTAAAAATTATTGATATTACCCTCAACTAGATGCCATGAAGACTCTTCAATTAGATGCATTTAGGGTTAGCC
The DNA here is from genome assembly GCA_009831015.1 of Picea engelmannii. Taxonomy (NCBI): domain Eukaryota; kingdom Viridiplantae; phylum Streptophyta; class Pinopsida; order Pinales; family Pinaceae; genus Picea; species Picea engelmannii. Next base: position 64,455 of record ML811010.1, read on the forward strand.
AATGGGTTGACCTACATTTTCTCCCCAATGTTCTCTCAATTTTACTCATCTTTGAATCATCCTCTCTCTAACCTTCTATCACACTTCATCTTCATCAACCCATTAGCAATCATATTTACTTTTGTGGTTTCTCACATTCTTCCATCGATCATTTCTATTACATTTTTGTTTCAATACCTTGATTGTGGTATTTCCTTGATCAATCATTTTATGTTAACCCAACAAGACCTCAGTTAAGGGTTTGATAAACCCTCAATTGAGGCATTTGAAATTTCATTTAAGCACTCAATCAAGCTTATTTTTTTGTAAATAAAAATTGTATTACCCTGCCTTAGCAAAAAAAATACATGTTTGAGTGTACACTATTGCACGCCAATTGTTCTTCCACCGTAGTGGAAACTAGAACACGTGGAAAAGACAATTGTTCATTGTTCCAAAACTTTGAGAAAAAGCGACAATTGTCGACATACAGACATGGGGAATTGCTACCTGTTCTGCCACAAGCGTGGAAACTAGAACATGCGGTGGACTGAGTGCCCTGACCACCTATCAAACCAAAACTAGAGACTTTGGTGTGAAAAAAATGCAAAACCTTAGCAATTAAACCAGAGAAAAAACCCGTGAAAGTACTAGACATGGGGCGAACCCGAGCGTTCATCTTGGTGAAATCGAAAGACAAAAGGCTGGCAGTAAGTCGGGCATCGACTCTTCTCAGGCTCGCTTGACAGAGAGTCATACATGACATCCAAAAAATTTCTAAAGATGCTCTGGCAGTGTTGTTTCTTTGTCAGGTCCTTTCGCATCTCGAAGATCAAGACCAGGTGGTCTTCCATAAGTCTTCAAGAGCTGGGAGTTGGGTGAGCTTGTTCATCAGCTTCTTCATCACGAGCTTGTTCATCATCAGGGTCTTCGTACATGGTAGCAACAACAAATTCGTTTGTAGCGGCAGAATCCATGGAAGGGTCCTCGTCCATGGTGGTAGTCGAATTATGTCCAGAGTGTTCCTTTGGAGGACAGATTTCTTCTTCCACTATGCAGTCCATCTCGACTGGCTCCTAGAAAGAGGTGGTGGTGTAGGTGGCAAGCCGACACTCCAAGATGATTGACGACAGTAAAGGCATAATTTCCTCCCAATTGGGCGGAATTTCTTCTTCCACCGGGCACCTGCCATGGAGACCCTCTGTACTGGAAGGACGAGGCTCTAGTTGAGCCTTTTAAAACCAATTTTGACCAGAAGAACCCAGGTGGTCCAGGCTGCCTAGTATGAGAGCTAGAGGCTGGTACCGGGTGTTTGTGTTTGCCAAAACGACTGTAATAGGCTGGCCCTCGTCGGGGCTTACCTCTCTTGCGAGGCATGGCTGAGTAGAGCACCAAACATATGTAAACACCAACAGTGCAAGCCAAGGCGTCGAGTAGAACAACCAAAATGATATTGTGAATATCTCCCAAATGCCCGATATAGAAATCCTCGTAGGAGGAAAAGACCAGGAGGATGGAGGATTTGATGGCTCTGGTAACCATTAGTGCAGGAGTAATGGCAATTACCGGTTTCGTACTGATGCCGAGGAGTCGAGCCTAGGTCTCCATTAAGGCCCAACGCACTAAACCTTGGCGCTCATGCAAACTAACCATCGTGACTGGACATGGGAGGAGGATGGCGACGAGGGGCTTTAACTACCCTCATATTCACCCCATCCAAAGACGCGTGTAGTACATGTGTCAACCCATCTGGGGCACTCAATCAAGCTTTGAATAAACCCTTGATTGAATTATAAATATCAATTGAGGGCTTAAAAACAAACAATCTTAGCCCCCTTTGCACGAATTTGCAATTGCAACTTCCAGGGGTTGAAACCCCTTCATCTCTATCATCTCAGGTGGTGTAGTTGATGTCAATGGATTCATCATTAACCTTGTATCCAAGAGTGTGTCATTTTCACATGTTTTTATTTCATATTATATTTTTAATTTATTTTCTTTTAAAATTTATACTTAATTTTTTATTTCAACAATTATGAAAGTACTCGAAGAAACATTAGTAGCATAAAACCTACACAACCCAAAATATATATAAACAAATTATGTGTGCACTTTATGGATGTTTCTCATTCAAAAGGGAATTTCTAGTTTTTCTTTATGTAAACAAGAGAAAAAAAAAGTGTTGGGAACACAGGTGTATAAAATGTGATTCATAATTTAATTTGTCGCCTTTGAAAAATAATAAAAATTATAATTTTCCAAAAAAATAAAATAAAGAGAGAACTACTATATTCTATGTAGATCAAAGTCATAATATTTTTTGAAAAATATACATTAAACATTGAATTAGGTGTTGGGAACAAAAGTCACTTGTTAAATTTTCCTAAAGTGTAAGGATAATCATTTAATTAAATGAAAATTTGACACAATAAATGACACTAATGTTTTTTTGAAAAAAATATTGTTAGAAAAGAAACACATTCCCCTACAATTTGTTTTTTAATTGCACATCAAAATTCACAAGGTGTATATGAGTTTCAAGGGATTCGATTTAAAAAATATGTAAAATGTCAAATTTGCATTGCCATATTTCACTAAAATGTGTGACACATATTCATGGATTCACCACATTATATTTTTCATATTAATGATGGATATAGTGCTTGGTAATACAATTCTTTTATTTCATTATGTTAGAGTACTACACTTTATGATGATGTTTTTTTATGTGCATATGGTTG
>ML811010.1:73175-92770 GCA_009831015.1 Picea engelmannii
TTGTTTTTAAGGGGGCAGACATGTTAAGGTCCTAACCCGCACATAGGTAGATCAATGTATTTGGATGTAATAAAGGTCAATATTAATAAGGCCTTTCAATAAAATAGAATAAGGCGGATGTAAGAAGACCTAATAGAAGCTTTTGCTTCTAAAATGATCTTCCTCTAGATGCTTCTCTTAATAGACATATTAAGTATAAATAAGGGTCGAGGGTATGAGAACCCTAGCTTGTAGATTATTGTAATAGAGCGCTGCTCGACTGGAGGTTTCCCCCTCGAAGAGGCCTGTGAACATTGCTTTCTGAATCAAAGTGCTTTTTCTATTGCTATTTCGTATATCATTTCTGTGTATTGTGAAGATTATGCTGGATATTTTACTGTTATTCTACCATTTCTAGCATTTTATTTATGTTCTGCATATTTTATATATACTTAAAATATTTGGATTTATACTATTAAATTTGTCTTATGTGAGACTCATAAGATCTAAAAATGTTTAAAAATCTTTTCAAACTTATCATTTATAAAACAAGTGCAACAAAGTTGCTTATACTGCCTCTTAATTGCAAGACATTTGTCTCTCAAAGTCTTCAAAGTCCATGAAAGAGTTTGAAAAGTACAACTAGTTAAAGAAAGGTTGCCACTTTGAAATCGAAAGAGCTTGTTAAATAAACTAGTGACGGATGCAATCCATGCTCCTTAGCTTAACCAAAAATTAGAAATCACCATTGACAATGTACTGGAAACTTGTTACATCAATACAATCTGTGCTTCTTAGCTTAACCAAAAATTAGAAATCACCATTGACGATGTATTGGAAAATTGTTACATCAAGGGTAAGGTAAACATTATGGCAATTTGTATCGATTTTTTTTACATCAAAGTTAGGGTTGCACGACAAAACATTCAGTTGTAAGATTGAGTCTTCCAAATCGTTCTATCAACCAACATAAACCATGTGATTGGCATAGAGACAAATTGACTTCCAATGAATTTATGTGAAAGTACATATGTGTTATTTATTTAAAATATGTCAATGCTCAGTTGTGAATTAGTCAAATCATGCATATAAACCAGTTACTAAGATTTTCAAGCCAAATATCCGAAAAGATGCATCAAGCTGGGACATCACAGGTGAATCAATTTATGTAAGTAGAAGATATCAGTAGTGGCAATATATAATATTAATTTTTTCATTAATTGTAAACCTAGAATTACATGAAGGTTACAATATGACATCAAAATTAATGGTCAATCAAATGTAAAAATAAACATTTTTTTCTTATGACAATTTTTGTTTTCTATTTATTATGCTAGATTTTGAATTAAATAAAAACCCAATATAATGCTATATACAGTATAATAATAGATGTCATAAACAAGCTGCAAAATAGCAAGTTTGTAATATTCCATCTCTGACATAGATATCTATAATTGCTTGTAATATTCCATCTGTAATATAATTATATAATATTGATTCGTAATAATACACAAAACCGCAAAATAACATGTTTATAATATTCCATTTCTCTCACGAAGTTTTACAATATTGACAAGTGAAAGCATTCAATTCTCATCGAGGTTGTGTATTTAGTTTCACTAGGAGGGTGGAAAGATATGTGATATATACGTACCTAATTAATAGTTTTTAGCTATAACTACAATTTTTTAATACGAAGGCAAGGTACAATTAATATTATAGTAATAAATACTACAATAATAATACTATAATACTCATCGTAAACATGATACTATGGACGATGTTGTTGCCATCAAGAACTCCACGCGACCGAGTAATTAGTTACAAGGGGATAAAGTACGTCTCTCTTGTCATTCAATGGTTGTGGTGGTTGGTGGCCCATTCCGTAAGCACCAACATATCAACAACAGACATAAAAATAAATTTGCCATTAATTATAAATTTTGAATGACGTGAAGCCCATAATAAGAGATCAAACTTATTCACCAATGAATTGTTAGAAAATTATGTTTTTTATTATGTCAAAAAATAATAGTTTTCCATTTGTTATGTTGAACTTTAGTTTTGGGGGAAATTTTTTAATTCAACACTAAACTAATATGCAATCAACGCAGAGTGAATGTTATATACTGCAGAGGCAGTATAATAATGAGGCAGTATAATAATGGGGAACCTTCCAAAAATATTTGTTTATCTACGATTTGTAAATGGTTTGATTTGATTTGTGTCGAAGTATTTAACGAGTTTTTTGAGTTTATTTGGCTCATTTGAATGTGTTTTACGATTTTCCCCTGTGAAACTTATTATTCGTTTGAATTCGATCTAATGTTTTGCAGGATGTTTTTGAAAGGAAAAAATGACAAAGACATTGATAAAATACAAAATTATCAGAACACGAGATACAACCAATCCAAGATAAATGATCACTCAAAATAACGCTGCTATAGTCTTAGTCGAATGTTCGGATACCAGATAACAACAAGAAGCACGTTTTCCTATTATTTAATTGTTCATGACATGGCAATTGATTACGTGGCAATCCACGTGTCACTTTATATAGAGCTTACCCGACACTTATTGGCTGAGCACTATTTACGTGACATCACCGACGTGGCAAGGCTGACCTGTCAACTCATGTGGCATTCACGCTGATTTGGATTCTAATATGAGCAAGTGACATGTCATTTATCACATCCAGATACGGGAGAAAGCTCATTCTATTTTATATTTTGGATACCCAGATGTCGAATTAACCTGACTCATAAACATATCCAAATCCGAGAGAACCTTTTATGGAAAGTCCTTTTGTTTATCTAGATTCTGGATGAATTTGCGCGTGATAATATACCTGGATTCAGGGCCAATAAATGTGCGCACTTTACGGGTAATCAAGATACACAGATGTCCGAATATCTGGATGACTATGGTATACGAATGCCTATTACTAACAAATTGCCAACTTGGCTGCCAAATCATCAATAGGGCCCACATGTAATAGCATACATTCTACCATGTCACTAGTTTTTATCCACGCATCTTGCCACTTGTTTGTTGACGTGTTTAAAATTACATGGAAATCAAAGTTTGGTTTTCGATTTTTATCTGAGCTAAAAATTATCTAAGTGTTCAATTAACTCACTGTGCACCAGAACTCACGAAACATATTAAATTGGTTAAAGTTTATAAGCAATGAAAATTATCGATTTCAGATCAATATGGTATAATTAGCTACGAGTTATTGAAACGAAAACTACCTTTCAATGCGACCATTCATTTCTCTTGCAAATTGTTAACCTTAAGATGCATTTTTTTTTTATGAATTTTAATTTAATTTAAATTTAGATTTCAAAGGCATGAATTGTAAAAACAAGTGAATATTTTCTTTATGTGTTTAATTGTTGTAGGATAATTTGACGATTGGTAAATTTAAAATGAAATATTCTAATTCTCTAATTTTTTGTGCAGATATATAGGGTATAGATGAACAATCAAACATGTTGAGATAATGTACCTTGGGAAGTGTTCCCCATGTGTTTGTGAGCTCCTAAAAATATGTGGGAAGTACTATATACCTTGTGCCTTATACTTTACGTCTAATTTCACTTTGACTTAGGAGATTTAAGTCAAAAGTGAAATTTGGTCATTTTAGCCTAAATGACTATTAATTCACTTTGTGGGTGAATTAGGAGACATAAAGTGAACTTCGAGAACTTAACTCAAAATGGGTTTGAGAGTGAGATTATTGTGGGATGATCTCAACCTTAGATTGGAGATGAGATATGATGATCTCAACCTCCAATCTTTAGGTTTCCTTATAGAGGTTCACGAGGGGCGCAAAGGGAGAAGGAGAGCTCATTCACTCATTTGTTCACTTGGAGAGTTTGAGAGAGAGAGCATGAGGATGAGGTTGGAGGCTAGAGTTGAGGAAAGTTTGGGTGCTTCTATCCATGGAGGCAGCCACATAGCTTAGGTCCTCTATTATTTTGTGGAGTGGTTCTTGCTTGGAGGAGGGCACACTTGGGGAGAAGGGTGCATCATCAACAAGGAGGACTTTCAGAGCTCAGTTTGCAGTGAGGTATGTTTCCGTGGGAAGCTACAACTCAGTATTAGAGTACTGTGGGATGGTTTCTCCATTGGAGCTTTTAGTCAACAGAGCGCTTTAGTTCAGAGGTCTAGACAACATTTGTGGAGGGCACACTTGCTTCAGTTGGGCTTGTATTGCAGCTTGGTTCAAGTTTCTATTGTATCAGGTTCTTCCGTTTATTGTACTTGTTGTATTCCACCTTCTATTCTCCACATATATACACTCATATTCCAAGCTGGTTTTCCCCGGGGGGGTTTTATCCAGCGTCATGTTGACCAAAAATACCTTTGTTCATTTTCATGTATGTTAGTGTTTAGAACAACAGTATTTTCAGCAGTAAAGATCTCTAGTTGTGTTACATATATTTTGGTATGCATGTGCTAACATCTTGGTGATCAAAAATACATGCTAGAGCACCTACATGGCCTATGTAACCATAACAAAACAACGAAGAAGTTCCTAAACAGTTTGTTGTTATAAAACAACAACAAACCATTGTTAGACAGTTGAAACTTAGAGCCAACTTGAGGTCAAATACATACCTAGTTGGAAGCTTGTTAGGACCTGGAAAATATTCATGGTATCGGAGCTTGGTGGCCGATTTTTGTTGAGTTTTGGACAACATATTGTGGGACTGTTTTAGACACCTTTTGGGAATATTTTGTGGACATCCATTGATCAAGTTCAGTGGCTGCTTGTTGACAAATTTTTGTGGAGGGTTGTAGAGCAATTTGTGGACAGTTTTCGTCAGTCTCTTTTCACACCTACGTGGTAGGAGTGAGACTGATTTTTCACAACCTCTTTTCACACCTATATTGATAGGAGTGAGGTCAGTGTTCATTTTCCTCTTTTAACACCTGTGTTGACAGGAGTGAGGAAATGTTTCTTTGCAGTTGCAACATTAGTTTGAGTTCAGTCAGCAGTGATGTCGACATCTCAGATGCATGTGGAGGATAGGCTAACTAGAGCTAGCAACTGGTCACCTTGGAAGGCCAGGATTGTCTTTGTCTTAGAGGACCTCAAACTATGGGATATAGTTGTGGCGCCTGTTGTTGTTCCTCCTGCTACTACTCATGTCTTGCTAGTAGAGTTCAGGAAGAGGAACACGAAGGAAAATAAGATGATATGTGATGCACTGCAAGATCACATCATTCCCCACTTGACTGGGAAAGCCTATGCATTTGAGATGTGGGCATATCTATGCAAGCTTTATATCTCTAACCAGAACCAGAATATGGTTCTGTATGATCGACTCAGGGGCATTCACATGCTCAAGAGTGAGTCGCTGACTTCTTTCCTTGGTCGATACACCCAGATCAGAGACAATATTAGAGCCATTGGAGAGGTGGTGGACCCAGATTCTATGGTGATGACAACCTTAAGCAACTTTACCAAACCATGGGGTCCATTCGTTCGTGGCATTGTTGTCAGGGAGATCATGCCCACTTGGGAGAGGATGTGGGATGATTTCGTTCAGGAGGAGACTAGACTTATATCAGAGGCTTCTGGATAGTAATAGACAGTGCAGGGTGACGAGGATCTTGCTCTTTGACAAAGAGAAAGAAGAAGACAAATCGAGGAGGTCCATAGGGTCCCAAGTTTGGGGCCCCACCACAGGGAGGAGAGAGCAGCAGTGGGCAGAAAAAAGATATGAACAAAGTGAAGTTTTTTGTTTGTAAGAGGTTGGGGCACTATGCTGGATAGTGTCCCAATAGGAAGAAGAAGAGGGGTGGAACCACAAATACAACAAAGGAGGCAAAGTTTCAAACTTTGTGTTGAGAGAGAGTGTGCTTTCCTCATATGTTGCACTTCAGTTGAGACAACACCCAATGTTCGGTATATTGATAGCGTGGATTCGAGCCATATGACTGGAGTCATAGAGCACTTGACTGATCTCAAAGACACAAAGGTCAGGATGGAGATTTCCCTCGGAGATGACTCCTTGGTCAGAGTTGTTGGGATTGGCATTGTTACCTTTCAGAGAGACGACATGCCACTTATATCGTTCAGGGACGTTCTCTATGTCCTTGGGTTGAAGAAGAATTTGATTTCAGTTTCCACCCTCCAGGATAGAGGTCTTAAGGTGTCCTTCGGAGGCACCAAGGTCTTCATACACCCTAAGGGGTCCTCGCTTACCTCAGGACAGGTGATTGGAGTGAGGGATGGGACACTGTTCAAATTTATTTTTCAACCACTTCATGCATTGCTAGTGAGCAACGATAATGACAGACATACATGTGAGATATAACATCGTAGGATGGCCTATCTACATCATGGATCTCTTGGAGGACTAAGATAGGTTGTGACCGGAGTGCCACATATTAGTATAGAGTATCAGGATGTTTGAATAGGGTGTGCGCTTGGTAAGTTTACCAAGGCATTGTTCCCCAACAGTGACATCAGGTCAGCTGGGATACTGAATTTAGTACACACGGATGTGTGTGGGACCATGTCTCGAAAGTCCTTGAGTGGTTGTGAGTACTATCTCACATTCATTGATGAATACTCAAGGAAGACCTGGATTTATTTCCTGGAGACCAAGAGTGAGGTCTTCAAGAGGTTCGAAGAGTTCAGAGCTCTTGTGGAGAACCAATCTGGAAAGAGGATCAAGGTCTTGCGGTCGGATAACAGAGGAGAGTATTCCTCCACTTGGTTTGTAGAATTTTGTGCCCAGCATGGGATCAGAAGAAGGATGACCGTACCATACAACCCCTAGCACAACGGGGTTGCCGAGAGGAAGAACCGGGCTATCACCGGTGCAACGAGATCCATGTTGCACGATCATAGTTTTCCTCTTTACCTACGGGCAAAGGCGAGTGCTACTGCAGTTTACCTGCGGAACAAGAGTCCCCACAGGATATTGGGGAGGATGACTCCTGAGGAGGCCTTCACTGATAGGAGGCCCGATGTCGAGCACATCATGATCTTTGGGTGCTTGACCTATTCTCATGTCCCCTCAAAGAATTTTGTAATGTTTCCCTATAAGAAGGAGATGATGACATTTCAAGACACTAGTATGAAGATAGATTCAATAGTATCGTCATGAAAAGACCTGAAATACCTCTCAAAGGTGATCCTTTGGGACTATCGATGGTCAGTGTCAAAAATGCAAAAAAAAATTGACGAAGTTATCATGAATAAAAACAAAGAAATTTCTCACTTAAAAGACCACAACCAAAAACTACTTACACATATCAAGAAATCAAAAGATAGAAAACAATGCATTCAGAAGTTGGAGCAAAGGAATCAAGATCTCGAGAAGAACATATCAGAAAAAAAAATGAAGAAAATTGTTCTTTGAAGAACCTTAATCAAGGGTTACTAGAACAAATCAAGAAGTTGAAAGAAAATAAACTTGAAAATCTAGACATTAAAGATATCGACAAATCATATAATGAAGAAAATTCATGTTTAAAAAATAATAATCAAAACCTACTTATGCAAATGAAAAAGCTTAAGAATGATAAGAAGTCTTTGGAGAACAAGTTAGAACTGCTTATAGAAAATGAAGCATTGAAGTTTTCAGACGAACAAATCCAAGTTATGGAAAATGGAACAATTACAGATCCAATCCACGCCACAGCTCAAGAAGTTACAAAATCAACTAAAAAAAAGACAATGTCAGATGTTGGAGTACAAACGATAGAAGCCCCAAGTGTACTTAGTAATCGAAATTCAGCCATTAACAAGGCAACATCAGTGCATGAAGAAAATCATATATCGAAATTAAACCAAGAAAACACTACAAGTATGATAAGGGAAAATCATGTTATCGGAACTATTTATCGACATCCAAATCATAAGAGCAGACATCTTAACCAGTCGGAATAGAAATGTCATTCAGGATGGGAATGACTAACTTATTGTCCGAAAAATATTGATACCAGTGCAATTAAGTCTCAAGATAACCATTCAACGTGGAAGTGAAATGTTGTGCAAAAGATTGAATTAGGATGGTTTGACCCTTTCACAATTTGACAGTTATGTTCAACTCTTTGCCACTCATATCGTCTCGTATCAACAATCCTAACAACACTAAAAATAGAGAGTCATACGAATACATTGCGAGCCGGAACGAAGACATAAGCCTCTCTATAAACATGTTTTGAGGACAAAACATTTCTAAAGGGGAAGGCAATGTAACAAACATAAATATATATAAAATATGTAAATATAAATAATTACAAATAACTAAAAATTAATAATTATTTATGAAGAGACATGACATCCTAATCAAATGACGCATGTCTTCGTGGAAGGTCACCCATATGTGGGTATATATATAGTCTTCATTCTCAACTATAAACATCTCATATTTTATATTCATACATTATTTAATATATTATTTATCCTTATGGATTTCTACATTGTGTTCAAAGTATTTTGGATATTTAACTTGTGAGTTAGTTTTGGTTCACCACAATAGTACAATGTTTGTAGTGTGTTTGACTTAAACCATATCACTTGGAATTTATTGTGATGTAACTAGACTATTATGTTCTTTGCAATAATTTCTTTTTGTTTAAGCTTGAAGATCAATAATTGAATTTTGTATACTATAATCGAACTTTAATAATGGATCTGAAGGCTGGTAATTAATGGGAGGGAATTGTCATTGTAGTAAATAGAGTATTCTTTTGCTACTTTGTTGGTGTTTTGTGTTATTGAATTTCTAGTAATTGAAACTATTTTCATGTCTAGAATTGTAATATCTTGTCTTCTTTTCATTGATTACATAGATGTCGGGATGTTAATATAATCTTCTATAAGTTACGTTTAACATTTGTATTTAATAATTGATTTAATGATGAACACATTTTTGTGTAAAGTAATTCATATTTCACTTCAATATATAAAAAATATTTGCTCCTAATTAGCTATAGGATTACATTTGCATAATCAAATAGGATCGTGGTTAGAATTTAGGAAAGTTTTAACAAAAGTCTCCTTTTGAGGAGCAATGTCTTTTGGTGGCAATCAGGCCCACATACTGGTGGACATCACCATACCAAACGAGTATAGGAATTACTGGAGCCTTGATCAGGTCATAATCCCCTAGTGCAGGAAGGAATTTTTTATCTTGTCAACATACCCATAACTTCATTAATTTCAAATTAGAAAAACTTCTCAATTGTTTTATACATCTAATGCTAGAGTATCAAGTAATGATTGCAAATAGAGGTACCAGAAATTGCTTAGGGAGGTGTCATGGTATTGATTTCACTATGGGGGGAGTAGTTATTGGATAGTCCCATGATTGCAATCCAAATGGGTGGTGTCATTGTATTAGGGGTTCAATGGTTACAATAATTGGGAAAAGTGGCTCTTGATTTTCAAGAACTTTTCATGAGACCTCCGAAGGCAAGAAAATTGAACTCAAAGGTATCCAAGGGAAACCCTCTAAAGTGATAAGCTCTAACAATAAGAAAAAATTACTCAAAAATGGACATTGTGGTGTAATTGCACAATTGTGCTCATTAGATGTCAAAACATTTAGACCCTCTACTTCAGTGGATCTCCAAAACGTTATTGACAATCATTCTAAGGTATTTGGAGAGATGTCTAACGGTCTTCCACCTGCTAGAGATCGTGACCATAATATTCATTTGCAACCAAGAAGTGTACCATCTAACATTAGGAGTTACAGGCACCCATATGCACAAAAGAGTGAAATTGGGCATATGACTCAACAAATGTTAGAGGTTGGAATCATTCAACCTAACCAAAGTGATTTATCTTCACTAGTGATGATGGTTAAAGAAAAGGAAGGTTCATGGCATATATGTCCATATTACAAATAGCACAACAAAATGACCATTAAAGACGAGTTTATTATTATTTTTGTTGATGAATTATTAGATGAATTGCAAGGATAAATTTGTTTTACTAAGTTGGATCGTCAATGTAGATATCACCAAATCACAATGAGGCAAGAAGACATTCCTAAAACAACATTTAGAACACATGAAGGTCATTATAAATTTTGGGTAATGCCATTTGGCCTTACTAATGCACCTTCAACATTTCAAAACTTGATGAATTCTATTTTCAAACCCTTCCTCCGGAAATTTGTGTTAGTATTTTTTTATGATATACTAATCTACAACAAATCTAGGGAAAATCATGTGCAACATGTTGACATGGTCTTAAAACTATTGGAAGAGCAACAACTATCTACAAATCCTTCCAAGTTTGTCTTTGGGGTTCAAGAAGTGGAATATTTTGGACATATTGTATCTCATGAAGGTGTCAAAGTGGACCCTAACAAAATTAAAGCTATGATGGAATGGCCAATTCCCAAAACCTTGAAAAATATGAGGGGATTCTTAGGATTGACAAGCTATTACCACAAGTTTTGTCAAGAATTATGGTCAAATAACAACACCTCTAACAATGTTATTAAAAAAGGAGGCATTTTCTCACACTTAAAAGTGAACAAATCTTTTGAAAAGCTTAAGGAGACTATGTGTATGACTCCCATCTTAGCCATGCTTGACTTCACAAAAACCTTTATTGTAGAGTGTGATGCCTTGGGACATGGCTTTGATGCAGTTTTAATGCAAGAAGGAAGGCCCTTTCCTTTAAAATAAGTCATCTTAAAGGAAAGAACTTACACCCATTTGTGAAAAGGAAATGTTGTCCATATTACATGCAACTAAGAAATGACACCCTTATTTCATAGGAAGACACTTCAAGGTAAAAATAGATCATGATAGTCTAAAGTACTTCTTGGAACAATGATTATCTTCAAAAGAGCAACAAAATGTGTTACAGGGATGCTAGGTTATAACCTTGAAGTTATCTACAAAAAAGAAAACAAAATATGGTGGAAAATGCACTTTCAAGGAAAGAAGAGGATACAAAGGGTTTATTGTGTGTTATTTCCATTCCATAATTTGATTAGGTGGAAGAAACAAAGATAGAATGGGAACAAGATCAGAAGGTATGCAATATCATTCAACAACTACAAAAGGATCCAAGTGCATTAGATAAATTTGTGTGGAAGAATGATTTATTGTGTTATCACAATCACCTATATTTATATAAGAATTTCCAACTCTAATAGATGACCATTTTGGAATTGCACACTTCTCCTATAAGAGGACATTTAGGGTTCTTGAAAACTTACCACATGATCAAGAAAGGAATTTTTCTGGGAAGGTTTTAAAATTGATGTTCACTCAAAACAACGTTGCTATAGTCTTGGTCGAATGTTCGGATACCAGATAACAACAACAAGCACGTTTTCCTATTATTTAATTGTTGATGACATGGCAATTGATTACGTGGCAACCCATGTGTCACTTTATATAGAGCTTACTCGACACTTATTGGCTGAGCACTGTTTACGTGACATCACCGACCAAGGATGACATGTCAACTCATGTGGCATTCACGCTGATTTGGATTCTAATATGAGCAAGTGACATGTCATTTATCACATCCAGATCAGGGAGAAATCTCATTCTATTTTATATTTTGGATACCCAGATGTCGAATTAACCTGACTCATAAACATATCCAAATCCGGGAGAACCTTTTATGGAAAGTCCTTTTGTTTATCCAGATTCTGGATGAATTTGCGCGTGATAATATACCTGGATTCAGGGCCAATAAATGTGCGCACTTTACGTGTAATCAATATATACAGATGTCCGAATATCTGGATGACTATGGTATACGAATGCCTATTACTAAAAAATTGCCAACTTGTCTGCCAAATCATCAATAGGGCCCACATGTAATAGCATACATTCTACCATGTCACTAGTTTTTATCCACGTGTCTTGCCACTTGTTTGTTGACGTGTTTAAAATTACATGGAAATCAAAGTTTGGTTTTCGATTTTGATCTGAGCTAAAAATTATCTCAGTGTTCAATTAATTCACTGTGCACCAGAACTCACGAAACATATTAAATTGGTTAAAGTTTATAAGCAATGAAAATTCTCGATTTCAGATTAATATGGTATAATTAGCTATGAGTTGCTGAAACGAAAACCACCTTTCAATGCGACCATTCATTTCTCTTGCAAATTGTTAACCTTAAGATCCATTTTTTTTTATGAATTTTAATTTAATTTAAATTTAGATTTCAAAGGCATGAATTGTAAAAACAAGTGAATATTTTCTTTATGTGTTTAATTGTTGTAGGATAATTTTACGATTGGTAAATTTAAAATGAAATATTCTAATTCTCTCTAATTTTTTGTGCAGATATATAGGGGATAGATGACCAATCAAACATGTTGAGATAATGTACCTTGGGAAATGTTCCCCATGTGTTTGTGAACCCCTAAAAATATGTGGGAAGTACTATGTACCTTGTGCCTTGTACTTTATGTCTAATTTCACTTTGACTTAGGAGATTTAAGTCAAAAGTGAAATTTGGTCATTTTAGCCTAAATGACTATTAATTCACTTTGTGGGTGAATTAGGAGACATAAAGTGAACTTCGAGAACTTAACCCAAAATGGGTTTGAGAGTGAGATTATTGTGGGATGATCTCAACCTTAGATTGGAGATGAGATATGATGATCTCAACCATCCAATCTTTAGGTTTCCTTATAGAGATTCACGAGGGGCGCAAAGGGAGAAGGAGAGCTCATTCACTCATTTGTTCACTTGGAGAGTTTGAGAGAGAGCATGAGGATGAGGTTGGAGGCTAGAGTTGAGGAAATCTTGGGTTCTTCTATCCATGGAGGCAACCACATAACTTAGGTCCTCTATTATTTTGTGGAGTGGTTCTTGCTTGGAGGAGGGCACACTTGGGGAGAAGGGTGCATCATCAACAAGGATGACTTTTAGAGCTTAGTTTGCAGTGATGTATGTTTCAGTGGGAAGCTACAAATCAGTATTAGAGTATTGTGGGATGGTTTCTCCATTGGAGCTTTCAGTCAGCAGAGCGCTTCAGTTCAGTGGTCTAGACAACATTTGTGGAGGGCACACTTGCTTCAATTAGGCTTGTATTGCAGCCTGGTTCAAGTTGCTATTGTATCAGGTTCTTCTGTTTATTGTACTTGTTGTATTCCACCTTCTATTCTCCACATATATACACTCATATTCCAAACTGGTTTTCCCCGGGGGGTTTTTATCCAGGGTCATGTTGACCAAAAATACTTTTGTTCATTTTCATGTATGTTAGTGTTTAGAACGACAGTATTTTCAGCAGTAAAGATCTCTAGTTGTGTTACATATATTTTGGTATGCATGTGCTAACATCTTGGTGATCAAAACTACATGCTAGAGCCCCTGAATGGCCTATGTAACCGTAACAAAACAACGAAGAAGTTCCTGAACAATTTGTTGTTATAAAACAAAAACAAACCATTGTTAGACAGTTGAAACTTAGAGCCAACTTGAGATCAAAGACATACCTAGTTGGAAGCTTGTTAGGATCTGAAAAATATTCATGGTATCGGAGCTTGGTGGCCGATTTTTGTTGAGTTTTGGACAACATATTGTGGGACTGTTTTAGACACCTTTTGGGAAGATTTTGTGGACATCCATTGACCGAGTTCAATGGCAGTTTGTTGACAGATTTTTGTGGAGGGTTGTAGAGCAATTTGTGGACATTTTTTTTCAGTCTCTTTTCACACCTACGTGGTAGGAGTGAGACTGATTTTTCACGACCTCTTTTCACACCTATATTGCTAGGAGTGAGGTCGGTGTTCGTTTTCCTCTTTTAACACATGTGTTGACAGGGATGAGGAAACGTTCCTTTGCAGTTGCAACATCAGTTTGAGTGCAGTCGACAGTGATGTCAGCATCTCATATGCGTGTGGAGGATAGGCTAACTGGAGCTAGCAACTGGTCACCTTGGAAGGCCATGATTGTCTTTGTCTTAGAGGACCTCAAACTATGGGATATAGTTGTGGCGCCTGTTGTTGTTCCTCCTACTACTGCTCATGTCTTGTTAGCAGAGTTCAGGAAGAGGAACAACAAGGAAAATAAGACGATATGTGATGCACTGCGGGATCACATCATTCCCCACTTGACTGGGAAAGCCTATGCATTTGAGATGTGGGCATATCTATGCAAGCTTTACCATATCTCTAACCAGAATCGAAAGATGGTTCTGTATGATCGACTCAGGGGAATTCGCATGCTCAAGAGTGAGTCAGTGACTTCTTTCCTTGGTCGATACACCCAAATCAAAGACAAGATTGGAGCCATTGGAGAGGTGGTGGACCCAGATTCTATGGTGATGACAACCTTAAACAACTTTACCAAACCATGGGGTCCATTCGTTCGTGGCATTGTTGTCAGGGAGATCATGCCCACTTGGGAGAGGATGTGGGATGATTTCGTTCAGGAGGAGACTAGACTTATATCAGAGGCTTCTGGACAACAACAGATAGTGCAGGGTGACGAGGATCTTTCTCTTTGACAAAGGGAAAGAAGAAGACCGACCGAGGAGGTCGATAGGGTCCCAAGTTTGGGGCCCCACCACAGGGAGGAGAGAGCAACAGTGGGCAGAAGAGAGATATGAACAAAGTGAAGTTTTTTGTTTGTAAGAAGTTGGGGCACTATGTTGGATAGTGTCCCAATAGGAAGAAGAAGAGGGGTGGAACCGAAAATACAACAAAGGAGGCAGAGTTTCAAACTTTGTGTTGAGAGAGAGTGTGCTTTCCTCATATGTTTCATTTCAGTTGAGACAACACACAATGTTCGGTATATTGATAGCAGGGATTCGAGCCATATGACTGGATTCATAGAGCACTTGACTGATCTCAGAGACACAAAGGTCATGATGGAGATTTCCCTCGGAGATGACTCCTTGGTCAGAGTTGTTGGGATTGGCATTGTTACCTTTCAGAGAGACGACATGCCACTTATATCATTCAAGGACGTTCTCTATGTCCCTAGGCTGAAGAAGAATTTGATTTCAGTTTCCACCCTCCAGGATAGAGGTCTTAAGGTGTCCTTCAGAGGGACTGAGGTCTTCATACACCCTAAGGGGTCCTCGCTTACCTCAGGACAGGTGATTGGAGTGAGGGATGAGACACTGTTCAAATTTATTTTTCAGCCACTTCATGCATTGCTAGTGAGCAACGACAACGACATACATACATGTGAGATATAACATCGTAGGATGGCCCATCTACATCATGGATCTCTTGGAGGACTAAGAGAGGTTGTGACCGGAGTGCCAGAGATTAGTATAGAGCATCATAATGTTTGAAGAGGGTGTGCGCTTGGTAAGCTTACCAAGGCATTGTTCCCCAGCAGTGACATCAGGTCAGCTGGGATACTGGATTTAGTACACACAGATGTGTGTGGGCCCATGTCTCGAAAGTCCTTGAGTGGTTGTGAGTACTATCTCACATTCATTGATGACTACTCAAGGAAGACTTGGATCTATTTCCTGGAGACCAAGAGTGAGGTCTTCAAGAGGTTCAAAGAGTTTAGAGCTCTTGTGGAGAACCAATCTGGAAAGAGGATCAAGGTCTTGCGGTCGGATAACAGAGGAGAGTATTCCTCCACTCAGTTTGTAGAATTTTGTGCCCAGCATGGGATCAGAAGAAGGATGACCATACCATACAACCCCTAGTAGAACGGGGTTGCCGAGAGGAAGAACCGGGCTATCACCGGTGCAACAAGATCCATGTTGCACGATCATAGTTTTCCTCTTTACCTATGGGCAAAGGCGAGTGCTACTGCAGTTTACCTGCAGAACAAGAGTCCCCACAGGATATTGGGGAAGATGACTCATGAGGAGGCCTTCATTGGTAGGAGGCCCGATGTCGAGCACATCATGATCTTTGGGTGCTTGACCTATTCTCATGTCCCCTCAGAGAAGTTTGTGTTGTTTCCCTATAAGAAGGAGATGATGACATTTCAAGACACTGGTATGAAGATAGATTCAATAGTATCGTCATGAAAAGACTTGAAATACCTCTCAAAGGTGATCCTTTGGGACAATCGATGGTCAGTGTCAAAAATGAAAAAAAAATTAACGAAGTTATCATGAATAAAAACAAAGAAATTTCTCACTTAAAAGACCACAGCCAAAAACTACTTACACATATCAAGAAATCAAAAGATAGAAAACAATGCATTCAGAAGTTGGAGCAAAAGAATCAAGATCTCGAGAAGAACCTATCAGAAACAAAAATGAAGAAAATTGTTGTTTGAAGAACCTTAATCAAGGGTTACTAGAACAAATCAGGAAGTTGAAAGAAAAGAAACTTGAAAATCTAGACATTAAAGATATCGACAAATCAGATAATGAAGAAAATTCACGTTTAAAAAATAATAATCAGAACCTACTTATGCACATGAAAAAGCTTAAGAATGATAAGAGGTCTTTGGATAACAAGTTACAATTGCTTATAGAAAATGAAGCATTGAAGTTTTCAGACGAACAAATCCAAGTTATGGAAAATGGAACAATTACAGATCCAATCCACGTCACAGCTCAAGAAGTTGCAAAATCAACTGAAAAAAAGACAACGTCAGATGTTGGAGTACAAACGATAGAAGCCCCAAGTGTACTTAGTAATCGAAATTCAGCCATTAACAAGGCAACATCAGTGCATGAAGAAAATCATATATCAAAATTAAACCAAGAAAACGCTACAAGTATTATAAGGGAAAGCCATGTTATCATAACTATTTATTGACATCCAAATCATAAGAGCAAACATCTTAACCAGTCGGAATAGAGATGTCATTTAGGATGGGAACGACTAACTTATCGTCTGAAAAATATTGATACCAGTGCAATTAAGTCTCAAGAAAATCATTCAACGTGGAAGTGAAATGTTGTGCAAAAGATTGAATTAGGATGGTTTGACCCTTTCACAATTTGACAATTATGTTCAACTCTTTGCCACTCATATTGTCTCGTATCGAAAATCCTAACAACACTAAAAATAGAGTCATGCGAAGACATTGCGAGCCAGAACGAAGACGTAAGCCTCTCTATAATCATGTTTTGAGGACAAAACATTTCTAAAGGGGAAGACAATGTAACAAACATAAATATATATATAATATGTAAATATAAATAAATACAAATAACTAAAAATTAATAATTATTTATGAAGAGACATGACATCCTAATCAAATGACGCATCTCTTCGTGGAAGGGCACCCCTGTGTGGGTATATATATAGTCTTCATTCTCAACTATAAACATCTCATATTTTATATTCATACATTATTTAATATATTATTTATCCTTATGGATTTCTACATTGTGTTCAAAGTATTTTGGATATTTAACTTGTGAGCTAGTTTTGGTTCACCACAACAGTGCAATGTTTGTAGTGTGTGTGACCAAACCATATCAGTTGGAATTTATTGTGATGTAACTAGACTATTATGTTCTTTGCAATAATTTCTTTTTATTTAAGCTTGAAGATCAATAATTGAATTTTGTATACTATAATCGAACTTTAATAATGGATCTGAAGGTTGGTAATTAATGGGAGGGAATTGTCATTGTAGTAAATAGAGTATTCTTTTGCTACTTTGTTGGTGTTTTGTGTTATTGAATTTCTAGTAATTGAAACTATTTTCATGTCTGGAATTGTAATATCTTGTCTTCTTTTCATTGATTACATAGATGTCGGGATGTTAATATAATCTTCTATAAGTTATGTTTAACATTTGTCTTTAATAATTGCTTTAACGATGAACACATTTTTGTGTAAAGTAATTCATATTTCACTTCAATATATGAAGAATATTTGCTCCTAATTAGCTATATGATTACATTTGCATAATTAAATAGGATTGTGTTTAGAATTTAGGAAAGTTTTAACAAAATTCTCCTTTCGAGGAGCAGTGTCTTTTGGTGGCAATCAGGCCCACATACTGGTGGACATCACCATACCAAACGAGTATAGGAATTACTGGAGCCTTGATCGGGTCATAATACCCTAGTGCAGGAAGGAATTTTTTTATCTTGTCAACATACCCATAACTTCATTAATTTCAAATTAGCAAAACTTCTCAATTGTTTTATACATCCAATGCTAGAGTATCAAGTAATGATTGCAAATGGAGGTACCAAAAATTGCTTAGGGAGGTGTCATGGTATTGAGCTCACTATGGGGGGAATAGTTATTGGATAGTCCCATGATTGCAATCCAAATGGGTGGTGTCATTGTATTATGGGTTCAATGGTTACAATAATTGGGAAAAGTGGCTCTTGATTTTCAAGAACTTTTCACGAGATTTTCCTCCTAAGGCAAGAAAATTGAACTCAAAGGTATCCAAGGGAAACCCTCTAAAGTGATAAGCTCTAACAACAAGAAACAATTACTCAAAAATGGACATTGTGGTGTAATTGCACAATTGTGCTCACTAGATGTCAAAACATTTAGACCCTCTACTTCAGTGGATCTCCAAAACGTTATTGACAATCATTCTAAGGTATTTGGAGAGATGTCTAACGGTCTTCCACCTGCTAGAGATCGTGACCATATTATTCATTTGCAACCAAGAAGTGTACCATCTAACATTAGGAGTTACAGGCACCCATATGCACAAAAGAGTGAAATTGGGCATATGACTCAACAAATGTTAGAAGTTGGCATCATTCAACCTAACCAAAGTGCTTTATCTTCACTAGTGATGATGGTTAAAAAAAAGGAAGGTTCATGGCATGTATGTCCATATTACAAATAGCACAACAAAATGACCATTAAAGACAAATTTATTATTATTTTCGTTGATGAATTATTAGATGAATTGCAAGGAGAAATTGGTTTTACTAAGTTTGATCGTCAATGTAGATATCACCAAATCACAATGAGGCAAGAAGACATTCCCAAAACAACATTTAGAACACATGAAGGTCATTATAAATTTTGGGTAATGCCATTTGGCCTTACTAATGCACCTTCAACATTTCAAAACTTGATGAATTCTATTTTCAAACCCTTCCTCTGAAAATTTGTGTTAGTATTTTTGATGATATACTAATCTACAACAAATCTAGGGAAAATCATGTGCAACATGTTGACATGGTCTTAAAACTATTGGAAGAGCAACAACTATCTACAAATCCTTCCAAGTTTGTCTTTGGGGTTCAAGAAGTGGAATATTTTGGACATATTGTATCTCATGAAGGTGTTAAAGTGGACCCTAACAAAATTAAAGCTATGATGGAATGGCCAATTCCAAAAACCTTGAAAAATATGAGGGGATTCTTAGGATTAACAAGCTATTACCACAAGTTTTGTCAAGAATTATGGTCAAATAGCAACACCTCTAACAATGTTATTAAAAAAGGAGGCATTTTCTCACACTTAAAAGAGAACAAATCTTTTGAAAAGCTTAAGGAGACTATGTGTATGACTCCCATCTTAGCCATGCTTGACTTCACAAAAACCTTTATTGTAGAGTGTGATGCCTTGGGACATGGCTTTGATGCAATTTTAATGCAAGAAGGAAGGCCCTTTCCTTTAAAATAAGTCATCTTAAAGGAAAGAACTTACACCCATTTGTGAAAAGGAAATGTTGTCCATATTACATGCAACTAAGAAATGACACCCTTACTTCATAGGAAGACACTTCAA
>ML811010.1:111206-149353 GCA_009831015.1 Picea engelmannii
CATTGTTAGTTGTTAGTTGTGCACTATGTGGGAAGAAACCTAGTTCTGTAGTTGATTGTGTACAGGATCGAGGGTGACTGCATCAAGTGGTATCATAGTTGATTTAGCTCCTATGTTGGGAAAATAATGCTCGAAAGTAAGGCCCGTGAATGTTAGTCCGAGTGAGGGATGCAAGAAAACTTGTAAGGATGTCGCCATAAAGGGCATGAGAAACACGAAGAGGTGCAAGAAATAGATAATTAGAGGAATTACGAAGGAGGATAGAAGAACTAGAAACTAGAAGGCTTGGAGATGCTGAAACATATTCATAATCGGAGGATGAGCCAAGGAGAGAAAACTGTTGAGGAAGTAGACCCAACAGTATGGTTGATATCTTTTCTGAGAGACAGAGGTAGTGCAAGTGTGTAAGTTGCATGCTATGATGGTAGTTTGAAAGATGAGACTCTCATTGACTTGATAGGAGAGCTTAAAATATATTTTGAGTATGAAAACGTTTAGGATCCCAATAGGACTTGATTCACTATGACCAAGCTAAAGGGTCATGCATCACTTTGGTGGGATATGTTACAGAAGGACATGATAGACAATAGAGAGGAAAATATTAGAACCTAAAGGAAGATGGTGAGAAAAATCAAGGAGAAATTCCTACCTGTCGATTATTAATAGAATTTGTGCAAGCAAGTGCAAAATTTAAGGCAAAAAAAACATATGTTCGTGAATATACTAAGGAACTTTTCAATTTTTTTATCAGATCAAGGATAAAGTAAACAGAATACCAAAGAGTGGCAAGGTACTTAAATGGATTGACATATCAGATTCATAATGAAATGAGTACACTACTTTTGTAATGTAGACGAAGCCTATAAAGTTGCTTTGAAGGTCGAAGAAAAGATTGATAGAAGGTTGTGACAAAGTTTCCAGGGAAAATGAACTAGAGGCAAGGGAAAAACAAGTGTTGCTAATAACAGTGAAAAAGAGGATGAAGCGACCAACATTCAAAATACAAGAGGAGGAAGTGGCGCTAGAAGAGGCAAAGGTTTTGATAGAGGAAAGTAAGTTATTACATGTTATGGATGTGGAATAGAGGGTCACAAAGCATCGGAATGTACAAAGAGGAAAAATGCAACAAGAAAAAATTAGACCAGAACACAAGTTACCCAAGCAGGCAAGACAACAGTTGTTAGTGGAAATGTGGAAGTAATTCAACAAGAGTAAGGAGAAAACTCGATGTTCAGAAGAATATTACTCAAACTCAAGGAAAATGAAACAAAAGAACCCGAACAAAGAAAGATAGTGTTCAAAACTAAATGCAAAATTCAGGATAAGTGTTGTCATCTTGTCATCGATGGAGAAAGTACATAAAATTTAGTATCCACAAAAGTAATGGATAAATTGAAATTAAAAAGCATTCCACAGTTGAATCCGTATAAGGTTTCATGGTTGAAAAAAGGACAACAAGTGATTGTGATTAAAAAATGCTTGTTGAGTTTTCAAATTGGAAAGTTTAGTGAGCAGGTATTGTGTGAGATAGTGGCAATGGATGTCTGTCACGTAGCACTCAAAAGACCACGGTTGTTTGATAGAAAAAATTTCCATGATGGAAGGAAGAATACTTATGCTTTTTTAAAAGATGGACATCAATAAATATTGGAGCCAATGGTGGAAGTCAATTCAGGTGGTAGTGACAACAAAGGAAATAACAACAGAAATATTTGTAGTAGTAGTCACATTATGATGTGTCCAGTCAAAGATTTTTTTAGAGAACATAAAGAGACCCATTTATGTTTGGTCGTAATGCCAAGAAAAGTTCTAGAGAGTGGAAGGATGAGCTCTGTTCCACCAAAAATTCAACCTTTGTTGAATGAATTTAAAGAGATCGTGGGAGATGATTTACCAGTAGGTTTACCTCCCTTGAGTATATCACATCAGATCGATTTGATACCAGGATCAAGTCTACCAAATAAATATCCTTATCAGATGACTCCAACAAAGAGTGAGGAAGTAAATAAGTAGGTGTAAGAGTACTTGTCAGAGGAATAATTAGAGAAAGTTTGATCCCAGGTGTTGTATCTACAGTTTTAACACCCAAGAAAGGAGGCGAATGGAGAACGTGCACTAATTCACGAGCTATTAACAAGATTACTATCAAGTACAAATTTCCTTTACCAAGGATGGATGAACTCATGAACTGTTTGAGTGGGGCCAAGTACTTTTCAAAAATTGATTTGAAGAGTTGTTACCATCAAATTCGGATGAGGGAAGGTGATTAGTGGAAGAAAATGTTCAAGACAAAGGACAAATTGTTTGAGTGGTTAGTTATTGTATGTGGGCTAACTAATGCGCCCAACAGATTCATGAGTTATGAATGAAGTTTTGAAACCATTTTTGGGTAAGTTTGTTATTGTATACTTAGATGACATTTTGATTTTCAGTAAAACCAAAGAACACTTGAAGCATGTGAGAAAGGTGTTACAATGGTTGAGAGAAGAGAAATTGTTTACCAATTTGAAGAAATGTACATTTATGAAAGAGGATTTAATGTACTTGGGATTTGTGATTTCCAAGGAAGGCTCAAAGATAGTTTCTGAAAAGGTTAAGGCTATTTTGGAGTGGCCAACACCTAAGTGTACATTTGATGTGAGAAGTTTCCATGGATTGGAAGGCTTCTATATGAAGTTTATCAGAAAAATTTGTGACATATGTGCGCCACCTACTAAATGTATGAAAAAGGGGATTTTCAAGTGGACAACAACAACCATGAAGTCATTTGTAGACGAAGAAAAATGCGATTGAACAACCAGTTTTGGCACTTCCAAAATTCAATAAAGTGTTTCAAGTTCACTGTGATGCAAGTGGATCAACAATTGAAGCAACTTTGAGCCAAGATAGAAGACCGATTGCATTATTCAGGGAGAAAATGAATGATGCTAAGAAAAAAACTTTGTTTATAATTAGGAATTTTATGTGATTGCACAAGCTTTGAAGAAATGGTGACATTACTTGACACCGAAGGAGTTTGTCTTATTTATTGATCATAAGGCATTGTAGTGCATCAATAGCCAAGGTAAGTTAAATCAAAAGAATTTTGAATGGGCAGAATTTTTGCAAAGTTACTCATTTTTTTTGAAGCATAGGTCTGGAAAGTCGAATAAAGTTGTAGATGCACTAAGCCGGAGAATAATGTTGTTGGATACTTTGTTAGTTGAAGTTGTTATCTTGGAAAGTATGAAAGAGTTGTATGTAGAAGATGCCTATTTTGCAAAGGCTTGGAAAGCATGCAAAGCACCTTGGAGCATTGATAAGACACTATATTTGGATTTTCATATTCAAGAAGGTTTCTTGTTCAAGAACCAAAGTTTGTGCATTTCACAAAGTTCATTACAAATGAATCTTGTTAGAGAGTTGCATAACAAAGGTTTGGGTGGGCATTTTGGCATTGGTAAAACCACAACGTTGGTGAAGGAGAGATATTTTTGGCCTAGCATCAACAAGGATTTTAAAATTTTTGAGTGTTGCAGAATTGGCCAACTTGCCAAACGAAGGAGTCAAAACATCGGATTGTATACACCACTACCGGTACCCGAGAAGCCATGGTAAGATATAAGTATGTACTTTGTTTTAGGAATACCTAGAACACAGAGAAGTCATGATTCTGTGATGGTTGTAGAGGACATATTTTCAAAGATGGCACATTTCATCCCATGCAAGAAAACCAATGATGCTACTAAAGCAATTGCTTTTTTTTTCCAGAGAGATTATGAGATTAAATGGACTGCCAAGAAGTATCACTTCTGACAAGGATAAGATATTTCTTGGGCATTTTTGGAGTATTCTTTGGAAAAAGATGGGTTCCACATTGTTGTATAGTTCTGCATATCATCCTCAAATAGATGGATAGACCGAGGTGGTGAACCGAAGTCTTGGAAATTTGTTAAGGAGATTGAGTGGGGAGAAGCCAGGTCAATGGGATTTGATCTTGGCACAAGATTAATTTTCTTATAGCGGTTCCATTAACAGATCTATGGAAAATAATCCATTTCAGATTGTTTATGGTAGATCACCAAAAGGAGTTGTTGATTTGGTTAAATTACCGAATCTGGAGGACAAAAGGAGTGTTGATGCAAGTGAGTTTGCAGAGATCATACAGGAAATGCATGAACAGGTTAAGAGAAAGCTACAACATAACAATATTAGATATAAAGAAGGAGAAGATTTGTGAAGAAAAAAAAAGTTTTTAGAAGGAGAGTTGGTAATGGCACACTTGAGGAAAGAAAGATTTCCCAAAGGTACGTATAGTAAACTAAATTACAAGAAAATTGGTTGAATTTTGAGAAAGTTTTTGGATAATACATATAAGCTAGAATTGTCGGAAGATTTTGACATTCCTCCAATATTCAATGTGTCTGACTTGTATGAGTTTCATGAGGGAGAAGAGCATGAGAAAGAAGGTACATTGACGGAATGGAAGAATCATATACCTATTGAACCAATTGAAGAATTAGAGAAAATCTCGACGAAGAGGGTTAGCAAGAGAACTTGGAAAACAAAATATTACGAGTATCTAGTTAAGTGGAAAAACAGGGGTTCTGAAGATGCATCATGGATTCCTTAAAAAGCGTTGACACAACTATAAGGAGCTTCATCCTATGTAGAATCTACAATTGCCACCATATGAGTTGGAGCTCATGTTTTTTCTTACCAAGGATGTCTAATGCAGGAGCATCTTTGGCCTCAAGCAATCTACATCAACCAAAAACATTTCAAATTCAAGTTAACCATTGTAGATTGAAATAAGTGTTGAAACAATTATTGCTGCAACACACCAGTGTTGTAACTCCTAGTTGTTGCAACACATCAAAGGATGCAACTCATGTTGTTGCAACACATTAAATGTTTAAACCCTTGTTGCAACACGTAAAATGCTACAACTCGTGTTGATATAACATGTCGATCCTGTAACACCAATGCCGAAACTTCTGTCAAATTACAAATTCTAGGCGCGCTACAAATTTTGTTTGTATTGTGGGTTATATCATGCCATGAATCTGCGTGTCTTAGGTCATACTCCATAGAAGGTGGTGGGCGTAGCTCCACGTGCCTTGGACGAAACTTGTGGGAATTGGTAATAAATTGCAAGGGGAAGTTTAAACGGTTTGGAGGAAGCGAACAGTCATAACTTTCAACTCTCAACATGTGTTGGGGGACAGTTGAAGAAGTGGAACAGTTGGGGGATTGTTCGGTTGATAGGAAAAAAGAACAAGAAGCAGAGGAAAGAGGAGAAGGAATAGAGAGAGACATTTGTAGAAGAAACAATGTGAAGGCAGTAACACTAGCTTTGGGATTCATGGTGTGGAATCTAGAACACACACTCAATCATTGAATAAAGGATGAGGATTGTGCTAGATTTGTCTAGGGATGTAGTGAGATTGTAAAAGAATAATTATGTCTTGTTAATAAAGAAATTTCAGTTTCTATTTAAATAGTGTTGTCTCTCGTTTCCTTTCTATTTTCCTTGTGACCATAAATTTCCTCGAGGCATTCGTTAAGGTGTTAATTTTTTGTTAGTTGTTAGTTGTGCACTATGTGTTAGATTTTCTTAAATTTTCAGTAGCAATAGATTTACCAAAGTACTTTGATCTTACTTTAAATTTCAACAACCATATACTGAAAATATAAGCAAGGTCTAGAAGAAAATAGACAAACACAATAAGACACAAAGATTTATCTTGGGAAAACCACAAACTCGGGGAAACCTAGCCAACTTTCCTTAGAGAGAATATTTTTGATAATACAATACAACCATGAACATGCTATATTCATAAGAGAAAAACCAACAATGAAGAAACCTTGATAACAAGTACTTATCTCTTCTTCTTGTCAAACCCTAGCGAGGGTAGACAACTGAGCAATTGAACAAAGATAGTGCATCACCAAAATCAACTGCTAAGATGCTCCTTGAAGAATTCGTTGGAACTGTTACTCCAATTGCACTGCAACTGTTACTATAATTATGCACTAGCCGAGGAGTTGAGTGAGTGTGTGTCAAATGGAAATGTGTCTCCCTTTATTTATAGTCTTCAAGTCACTTTATTGGGGTTGACTTCCCTTCCTGGAATTATATTTTTCCTTTATTATTTACTTATGGGGTCGACTTCTCTTATGGGGTATTTTTCAATTGTTCAATGGTCTTCCTTTGACTACTTAGAATCTTCCTCTCTAAGAAACATTGTCCAGGATGGAATACCTCCCGCTGCTACAAAACATCAACACTCTCTCTTAGCAAGGGAGGTATTCTTCCATGATGTTCTCCTCTAGTAGTCCCAATCACACCCATCTACTTCACATGACATGCGAAAGACTACCAACATAGTCTCAAGATTACGCTGCAATTATCTATGATGTTTCTCCTCTCCTAGTAGTCACAATCACAACCATCCACTTCACATGGCATGGGAAATATGACCACCATAGCCTCATTCACACCTAGCCACTTCACATGGCTTAGGCAAGGCTACATCATGGTCCCAATCACACCTATCCACTTCACATGGCATAGGAAAGACCACGCTACATGTCTTAATCACACATAGCCACTTCAAATAACTTAGGAAATACTTGTACCAGGTTATTCATTACTCCCTCAGTCACTTCACATGATTGATCTGGGAAACCTTTGGCTAGAAGGAGAGTATCTACTCGATGTGGGAGAAACATCACAACTCCCTCTTAATGAAGGTGGGCATTCTGCATCATGCTAAGCTTGTGTCTGAAGTACTCATACTTCACTTTAGACAGAGGCTTGGTGAGAATGTCTAATATCTACTCATTTGTGGATATGTACCAGAGTTCCACTGCTCTTTTCTACACCATGTCTCGGATGAAATGATATTTGATCTCTATATGCTTTGACTTGTTGTGAAAGATTGGATTCTATGTAAGATTCACATAACTTTGATTATCACAGTATATCAAAGTTGTCTCCAACTCTAGATCAAATAACCCTGCAAGCAAATTTCGAAGCCACACTGCTTCATGACTTGCAACATTGGTTGCTATATATTCTTCCTCTATTGTATTGAGTGCCATTAATGATTGTTTTCTGCTTGACCATGAGATCATACCTGATCCCAAACTGAAGCAACATCTTGATGTGCTTTTCATGTCCACTACACTTCCCACCCCGTTAGAGTCTGTATAGCCTTGCAACTTTACTTCACTACCCGAGACATATCTGAGTCCATATCCAACTGTACCATGCATGTACCTTAATACATGCTTTGCTGCTACCAAATGTACATGTCTAGGCTCAACCATGCACTAACTTAATGTTTTCACTACAAAGCATATATCTGGCATGGTGTTAGTCAGGTACATCAAGGATCTGATCAAATGTTTGTATATCGTGGGATCAACCAAATCTGAAGAAAAATCACTCAAGAGCTTCAGATTCGTAACCATAGGTGTGGTCATGGACTTGCAATCCATCATCCCGAATCTCGACAGGATCTCAACTGTATACTTTCCTTGGCTAAGGAGGATCTCATCTGGTCTCTGCCACACCTCCAATCCTAATAAATAGTGCATAAAACCCATATCCTTCATTTCAAACTCTGAAGTGAGCTCCCTCTTGCACCCATCTATGAGCTTCTCATCTTTTGTAAGAAACAAGTCATCAACATATAGTACCAATATCAAGGGCCAACCATATTCAACCTTGTAGTAAAGGTTAGAATCCACATCGCTCTTGGTAAACCCCAAGCTCATCAAATAACTCTCTATTCTGGCATACCATGCCCTAGGTGCCTGCTTAATCCCGTACAAATCTTTCTTCAATTTACAAACATGGGACTCCTTCCCATAGAGTACAAAACCTTGTGGTTTCACTATGTACACTTCTTCAATTACACCATTCAAGAAAGCAATGTTTACATCCATCCGATGTAATTTAAAACCCATAACATAAGCAATAGAAATAATAGATCTAATAGAAGTGTACCTAGCTACTGGAGCAAATGTCTCGTCATAATGTTCTCCCTCTTTCTGGGATAATCCTCTAGCCACAAATCTAGCTTTGTACTTCTCTATGTTTCCATCTACAACACGCTTGATCTTGTAGATTCACTTGGAATTCACTACTGACTTCCCTTCTGGTCTCAAAACCACTTCCCACACATCATTCTTCATGATGGATTGGTACTCTTCCATCATAGCATCCTTCCACACTTGTTTCTTTGCAGCTTCCTCATAAGTGGAAGGTTTTGAATCAATGATCTTACTCATCAGCGCCACATAGCTGAAAAACTTGCGTGGTCTCTTGCTCTCTCTAAAGGAGCCACTGGGAGCTGCATGTTTTTCTGCTTCCTACAAACCATTCCAGAGCCATGTTGGTCTCTTATTGGTAACTGTAACCTCTTTGGGTGGATCTATCGATATCTTTGGCTCTACTATCTCATTCTGATCTTCTAGGATATGTTCTTTTGGAGTAGAGTCAATCATCAATGCATCCTTTGGAGCCTCTTGATCCTCTCTGTCCTCATCCATGTGAGACTCTTTAGATTTCCTGAAGGTTGTTTCTTCATCAAAGGTGACATCCCTGCTAATCTCAATATGTCTCTTCTTAGGGATGTATATTCCATAAGCCTTTGAAGTTTCACTATATCCAATGAAGGTGCCCTTCTTCCCTGAAGGCTCTAACTTCGTTCTCTTTTCCTTGGGAACATGTATGTACATTGGGCAACCTAATATCCTCAAGTGGCTAACTTATGGTTTATTTCTAGTGAATACTTCTCCTAGTGTCTTGTTCCTCAATATATTATGAGGACTTTTGTTCTAGACATATATAGTTGTACTAGATGCTTCTGCCCATAGATGCATGGGTAAGTTCTAGTCATGGATCATTGCTTTAGTTGCTTCTACAATTGATCTATTATTTCTCTCTGCAACTCCATTCTATTGGGGGTTGTATGGAGTTGCCAACTCCCTCTTAATCCCTGCTTCTCTACAAAATTCCTTGAACTCATTTGAGGTGTGTTCACCTCCATTATCTGACCTCAAAACTTTAATCTTTCTTCCAGAGATATTTTCTACTAAATCCTTGAATTCTTGAAACTTATTGAAGACTTCATCTTTTGCTTTCAAGAAATAGATCCATGTTTTACGCGAGAAATCATCAATAAAAGAGACATAATATAAAATTTACCTAGAGATGGTACTGTCATTTGTTCGGATACATCTGAATGTATAATGCCCAAGATCTCCTTGGATCTATTGTCACTGCTTGGAAAACTTCCCTTGGCATTCTTGCCAAGTGCACATCCTTTGCATACTCCATCATGCTCCACCTGCATATCTAGTAGACTTGTAACCATCTTGCTCAAAACTGGCATGAATTTGTAGTTGAGGTGAGCAAGTCTTCGGTGCCATAGCTCACTAGAGCTAATACTGTTGTGTACAAGGGCTTGTGCTAGGTGTCCCTTTAATTTATACAATCCTCCCTCTCAAACACCAATCATAGTAGTTGAATCTATACTTGAACCCTTAGGCCATAGGACTTGGTCATCAACAAAAGCTACTATGAAGCCTTGATCTTCTAAAGAAGAGATAGAGAGAAGGTTATTCTTTAAACCTTGTACACGCAATACATCCTTTATTGAAATAGAGCTACATGAATCAAGCTGGTAGGAGGATTCTCCTACTCCTTTTAATGTATGCTTGGAATCATCTCCAAGTTCCACTTGAAGGGATGAACTCTTTTCTTTCGAATTTGTAAGAGAATTTCGGAACCTGGTCATGTGCTTGGAAGCACCACTATCTACTAGCCAAATATCACTTCCTTGAGTGATGGTACATGTGAGAGCTGAGATAAAGACATACTCTTCATCTTTTGTTTCCCTTGTCGTCTTCTAAGATGTAGATTCCTCCATATCTATTGCATGTGCATGATGTTAGGGTCCTAACCTCCCTAACCCCTCACGTAGGTAGAATAATATATTTCCATGTAATAAAGGCCAATATTAATAAGGCCTAACAATAAGAAAGAATAAGTCAAATGTAAGAAGACTTAATAAAAGCTTTCGCTTCTAGAAGGATCTTCCTCTAGATTGTTCTTTTGGATAGATAGATTTAGTAGAAATAGGAGTAGTATAAATAGATTTAGTAGAGGGTAGAGGATATATAGATTTATGTATTATGTTGCTATTGCAGTGTTATTCTCTGCATTATTTCTCTTTTCAACTAATATAATAGACTTGGCACCTTACAAGTGGTATCAGAGCACTTTCCCCGGTAGAAAATCGCGGGTTAATTTTTTTTCAGGGTAGAGACGTATTCCGACGTCTTAAAGCTACATAGATCTATCGTTACGCACATAAACTCGCGTTCGGGGAGTAATACACGCAGGAAATACAAGTGGTAGTCAAGCGTACATATGTTGGCCACCCTTGTAACCCCTGTTGGTACCCCTTCGAGTGGTAGCGCATCAGATAGAACCTGTATACATATCAACCTAGATTTTTTGAAGCCCTCTATAGATAAACCGATTGGTCGCCTAACTGCTATAGTGCCACCAAGAACAATATTCGAGAAGATAATCTCTAGTACCTGGGTAGTCAGGTAGTACAACTAAGGGAATGATCTAGCCTCCTTAGTTGGTGCCCTGCGATATTGGGTCAAGTACTACTATTGGACCTCGCACGTATATCAGAGAGCTATAGCACATGGAAAGCCCTTGTCTATAGAACCCTTGAATACCTTAACCCTTGGGAAGGAAACAAAAACATAGCAGATAAGACTTATTGTCACACAACTGTGTCCACTGCATTCTGGTTGTGAAATTACTACATATTTCTTCCTGTTAAGAATTTGGGCATTTCAACACTATAATATTCTTCAACTCGGAGTATAACTCCGCAGGAGTTAAAAAAAAAAAAATTTGGATCTTGTTGGCACCATTATTTGATCCCTATCCCATTGGATTCCTCTCTTCTGCCTTATCGCAAACATACCTATCATTTTTCAACAAAACAATTACCATGGATCTGACCCCCTTCTAACACCCTTATTTGGGCCTTACCCCATTATATTCCCCTCATTGCCCTGATCATCGTGATACCCTTCACTCATAACCCATTTTTTGTGTAGTCCCACTCGTCCCTTTTCGTTTACCCTCTTCATCATGACCCACACCCGTAGCCAAGACTTGGAAGCCCGCTTCAATTCCTTGTCCTCTACTTTCACAAAGACCCAACATGAAGTGCGACAACTCAGTGCCAATATTGCCACCATCAATAAAAACATGCATTCCTCCATAGACGCCAAAATAGAAACCATCAAACAGGACCTCGCTACCCAGCTTGTATCCTTCACTAACATGATTTGTGCCAAGATGAATATACCTGCAGATCTTCCATCCTCTGACCCACCTTTACACTTCTAAGGTGAAACTTCCTCTAATTCCTAGAATTTTAAGCCCCGTCACTTTTAGCATGATCTACACCTTCCGTGTGTGGATGTGAACAAATTTGATGGCTCAGATCCCACTAGGTGGGTAACTCAAATGGAACATTATTTCTGTTTTTATGGCATTACAAATGAGTTGGCCAAACTCCGATATGGTGTTCTCCATCTAGATCAAGAACGTTGGCAATGGTGGCAATGGAGAAAAAATGCCCGCCAAGGGTATGTGGCTTGGACACAATTTGTGGCAAAGCTTTATGAATGCTTTGACATTGACACCGACCATTTAGATCGTTTGACAAAGTTGAAACAATCTGGCATAGTGGAATACTTTAAAGATTCTTTTGAGTGATTGGCTTTCTGTACAAAGCACATGTCTGCTGCTTTTTTCCAAAAATGTTTTATCAGTGGCCTCAAGGATGAGATTCGTGCCCATGTCCTCATGGCTCGGTCTCATAGTTTTGTGGAAGCTACTAAAAGAGTTAAGGAAGCACAACAAGTTGTCTCTTCTCAAATCAGAAAACCCTCCTTTATTCCTCGCCCTAAACCATGTTAGTTTTTCATAGCATTTAGGCTAAATATGAAGTTCATTTCATTTTAACAATTAACCATAACCATAAATGTTGCAGCAACCAAGATCACATGAAGAAGCACCATGCACAAGAACACAAGATATATCCTAGGAAACCCTTCTCAAACAAGGGAGAAAAACCCAGCCAAATCCTTCTCTATACTCTTTAAGAGAAAGACCTTTTCACCACCAAAAATATCCTAGCACACAAGAGGGTGCACAAAACCTAGAAACCCTAGCGCCCAAGAGAGGTGCGCGACTTTTACCAAGAAGTGTACTTGCTGAAATTTCCAAAACTTACAAGTGAGTGTGTGTCTACAAATGAAAGATTTCATCTTACTTATATTTGACTTATCCTATCAACTGAAGTGTCTATTGGCACAATAGGGCCGACCTCACTTAGACATATTAATTGTTTATTATTATAATAATTAATATTAGTATTACTATTAATTATCTTTTATAGTTTATCTTTAGACACAATAAGATAGGGCCGACCTATACCCTTTACACAATAACTAGGGTTGCAGGTAGGTCTGACTCTTGAACAATATATAGCAAAGGATTTGATACACCCACTAGTGCTCATCCACTAGGGGCTACATCCATAGGGATGTCATAGACCTGAGTCACTGCATTACACAGATGAACTAGGTCATCACACGTGCACTTATGCTCATCCATAGTCACGTCTGCTCTACAAATCTTCTTTCCCACTGCTACGGACATGAGGATCATCTGGAGTCTTCACATCAACTATGTTGTTATTCAGAGGAGGCCATCGCATCATCTTCATTCTTATTCTCATGATGATGTGCCCAACGCTTTTCGGGATTTCTCTAACTCAACAGAGTGCTCTTACATCGGATAATCAACTAGAGTTCTTCTCTCTCACGTCATGGAGGAGGCCATATACATTCCTAGCCCCTGTCCCAGGCTGGAACCACGAACCCTTTATTAGGGGATTTCTCTCAGGTTTGTAAGCTGAGAGTAAGACTTCACATAGCTGTTATATTCCACATCTCACAGGTTTGTAGCCTGGAGGATGTCTCCTATAGCTGCAATCATTAACACTCCCTCTTAGCTAGGGGGGCATTCTCCATCAAGCCAAGTCTCATATCGATGTACTCTGAGTTTTGATTTTGTCTAAGGTCATCCATACTCCTTCTTAACTCGGAAGGAGTTCTTCACCAAGTAAATGTTTGCAATCTGCTAAGGTCTAGAAAGGTACTGCAAGTATACAATCTTTCTTATGTATCATACGAAGGTATTTCATTTCATCATGTCTTTGAACCATCAAGAAATACTGGAATCTCAAGAATATTTACACATGGTTCTTTAGTTATCATCATAGGATCCATCTCATGGTCAAGTAAATCTGTCGGAAGTTTATGAAGCCACATTGATTCACATACTCACTGTTATATACTCTGTCTTTGGTGCACTCAAGGCCACAGAGTTTTGTTTCCTGTTGTGTCAGGAAACCCTGGAAGACTTCAAGGTAGAACATCAACTGGATGTGCTCTTCTGTTCCACTATACTTTCTTCTCAATCTGAATCGACATATTTTGCAAACTCAAGTTCACATTGGAGGCATATCTCGGATCATATCCAACCGTGTCTTAATACATGTTTTGTTGTTTCCTAGTGAGTCTGTCTCGGTTGACTCATCACATTCACTGTATGGCGTGAATCAAGTCTGGTGTTGACTGGATACATCAGTGATCCAATCAACTATGGAT
Organism: Picea engelmannii; assembly: GCA_009831015.1. NCBI lineage: Eukaryota > Viridiplantae > Streptophyta > Pinopsida > Pinales > Pinaceae > Picea > Picea engelmannii. The sequence continues at coordinate 124,974 of ML811010.1, forward strand.
TAGTCTCGTCTGAATCATCATCAATCTTCTTCTTTAAATCCACCACGGTGGATTTGCATTATGTCATACTTCTTTAATATTCCCACTGTATATTTTCCTTGAATCAGGAAAATTTCATCAGTCCTCTGTCATACTTATTGTCCCAAGAATTAGTGTATCATACTCAAATCCTTTATGAAAATCAGAAGTCAATGCTTGCTTGTTTTCAACAACAAGGCTTTCTAAGTAAGTCATCAGGATCAGGTTCTTATCGCCAACACTGTATAGGTTTTGGATTAGCAACTCTCTTGCTAAAATCCAAACTCATCAAGAATCTATCTATCTGATATAGTTTCCAACTCATGAAAGGTGGTACGGATGGAAGTGAATCGGTTCATTGGGTCAAGTGTCTTATCATGGACAACTCCCTCTGTTTATGAGAAACCTCTGGCCATAGACCTCGTTTTGAATTTCTCGACACTTCCATCAGCTGCATGCTTGATCTTATAGATCCACTTGGAAGTTACTACGGACTTCGCTTTCAGGTTCCTGAATAACATCTTATGCATCATTCTTTAATATGTACTGGTATTCTTCTGTTACGACATCTTGTCATACTGGTTATCTTGTTGTTTTTCTAAGACAAGGAGTCTCAACATCAATGTAGTGGCTCGTGACTTTGAAAAACTCTTTTGCTTTCTTGGAATGTGCTTTGAGAGGCTTGTATGCATCTTGCATAGTGAGTCTAGGTAGCCATTTTATGCCTTTCTGTAATATCACTAAACATATCAACTGGAGCAATAATGTCTTTCTCCCTCTGAACTGTTGAAGGCGGAGAAGGTATAGTCTTACTGTCAATCTCCATCTGAGATTCTCTGGATCTTAGAAAGACTATCTCTTCTTCAAGGACAACGTTTCTGCTTGTCTCAATCCGTCTCTGACCAGGGATGTCGAACTAGAATGTCTTTGAAGATTCATTGTATCCTTTCTTTCTAAAGGATCTAGCTTGGACTTCTTCTCTTTGGGTACATGAAAATACATTGGGCACCCAAATAACCTGAAGTGTTCAATCTCAGGCTTCACTCTGGTGAAGGATTCTATTCTGGTGAAGACTCTTGTTCTGAACATATACTGCGTTATGCATGCTTCTGCCCATGAAATCATAGAAATATTTTGATCATGCATTATTGCGTTGATTGTCTCACAAATGGTTTTATTATTCCTCTTTCTCAAATAGTTTTGACTCCATCTGAGTCAATGTGACTCCCTCTGAAGGATAAGCATATTCCTTTGTTATTGACCTATCTGGAACAAGAAAACAAGAGGAACCAAAACAAGAATATCTCCTAAAGGAGAATAATGAGTACATCTCTAGAATCAAAACAATTTTAAGGATTGTTATCACAGCTACAACACTTATTTGTAAAGTAGCAAACTTTAGAAATATAAGTTAAGAGGAATGACAATTACAACAATCAAACCTGGAGTCTTCACTTCTAGTGTGTTGCTTTTCTTCCAAGTCTCCTTCACTCAAGATAACAAGTGCTTTCTTCAACCTGTCTTTTGTACTAGGACAATATTCTATCTTGACAGAAGGTTGGGTTAGAGAACAAATTCTATGATCTCAACTTTAATCCATTTAATATCTTGACTTTAATTTTGACCAAAGGTTAATATGATGGTCATAGCTTCAACATGCAACCTAGATCAAATAAATGTCATAACAAATAGATGCATATCAGAATAATCAAACATGGGTTGCATTATTCTTCTGAATGTGTTGGATCTTGAGATTCTTTTGGATTTATGGCAAGAGATCCCTTCTCCTGCAAATACCATTTAAAGCTTAACAATTTAAACATATGTGAGTACATACCTCTGATAGTATTTGCAGGTAGTGGCCCATCTAGTAGCAGCGGTAATAACTCTTAAGAGACTTCAAGGGTGATTGCAACTAGTACAACAATTGATACTTCAACTGATACTGTAATTGATTATGAAATGACAACTGCAACTTAGGGTTTTATGAGGAAACCCTAATTTTTCAAACTTCAAATTTTGAAATTATGATCCAGGGGATAGATGCGTTGAGCTGAGGCGAGTAAGTTGATGCAGTCAGATTTCTGAAAATCCAAATTTTACCCCCTCAAACTTGACCAACAGATTTCTGGACTGGTGCTTCTAGTTTTCTGGTACTTCTGGTACTTTGTGAAAACTAGGGTTTCACTTTCTGGGAGATCTACCCATTGAAAAGGTGCGCTGAAGGTGCCAAAGAGTTCCTTGGGCTAGGGCGCACTTTTCTAGAAGGTTTTGAGGCTGAAAATCTTCTTCAATAAAAAGCCCTAATTTTCATGTACGACAACAGTGACGCTTTTTTCCTTTTTCTTGTGAAGGAGGTTGATAAGGGATGAGACTTAGTGGATGCTTGTGCAATGGGTTCTTTCATGACCTATTCTCTGATACCATGTTAGTTTTTCATAGCATTTAGGCTAAATATGAAGTTCATTTCATTTTAACAATTAACCATAACCATAAATGTTGCAGCAACCAAGATCACATGAAGAAGCACCATGAAGAAGTGTACTTGTTGAAATTTCCAAAACTTACAAGTGAGTGTGTGTCTACAAATGAAAGATTTCATCTTACTTATATTAGACTTATCCTATCAACGGAAGTGTCTATTGGCACAATAGGGCCGACCTCACTTAGACATATTAATTGTTTATTATTATAATAATTAATATTAATATTACTATTACTATTAATTATCTTTTACAGTTTATCTTTAGACACAATAAGATAGGGACGACTTGTACCCTTTACACAATAACTAGGGTTACAGGTAGGTCTGACTCTTGAACAATATATAGCAAAGGATCTGATACACCCACTAGTGCTCATCCACTAGGGGCTACATCCATAGGGATGTCATAGACCTGAGTCACTGCATTACACAGATGAACTAGGTCCTCACACGTGCACTTATGCTCAACCATAGTCATGTCTACTCTACAGATCTGCTTTCCCATTGCTACGGACAGGAGGATCATCTGGAGTCTTCACATCAACTCTGTTGCTATTCAGAGGAAGCCATCACATCATCTTCGTTCTTATTCTCATGATGATGTGCCCAATGCTTTTCGGGATTTCTCTAACTCAACAGATTGCTCTTACATCGGATAATCATCTGGAGTTCTTCTCTCTCACGTCATGGAGGAGGCCATATACATTCCTAGCCCCTATCCCAAGCTGGAACCACGAACCCTTTATTAGGGGCTTTCTCTCAGGTTTGTAAGCTGAGAGTAAGACTTCACATAGCTGCTATATTCCACATCTCACAGGTTTGTAGACTGGAGGATGTCTCCTATAGCTGCAATCATTAACAAACCTGTCACTCCCACTCCTCCTTCCACTCCACTACAGATCCAGAAATTGACCACGGTAGAAATGGTGGAACGCCAACTCAAAGGCCTTTGTAATAATTGTGAGAAAAATATTTTCCTGGGCATGAGTGTAAGGAACAAAAGCTTTTTATGGTCATCTCCGAGGATGTTTCGGAAGACGATGTCGAGGCCCCCCTGTGGCCGAGTCACCTGAACCCATTGACATGACCCCATCCTCTGACCCTCCCGAAGTTGAACCGGTCATTTCCCCCAATGCTCTCACTGGATTCTCTACTCCCCAAACCCTCAAGCTAATTGGTTACATTAATCATCAGAAGGTCATCATCCTTGTTGACAGTGGAAGAACCCATAATTTTATTCATCGTCGCATTGCCCAAGAAACTAATTTTTATATCCGTGCAGACAATAATTTTCAAATCATGATTTCCAATGGTGGTTCCATGAAATGTGGGGGGCGTTGTGAAAATGTGTGACTCCAAATTGGTCAGTACCACATAAAATCTCATATGTTTTCTATCAACATGGGCGGTCGTGACATTGTGTTGGGTGTCGAATGGCTAAGGACTCTGGGTCCCATTCTCATGGATTTTAAGGATATAACCATACAATTCAACCAAGAGGGCCAACAATACAAGTTCAAAGGAATCATCGTCGGTTCCCCAAAGATCATCAGTTCTTATCGGATGGAAAAGCTCCTAAAAAAAGGTCATTCTGGCATTATTTCCCATCACCATGCCATTCATGCCACCGAGACACCCTCTGTGCCACAAGACCTCCAATCCATCCTCTCCAAACATCAAGTTGTTTTTTTCACTCCCCAGAGACTTCTTGTTTCCCATGGTATTCATGATCATTCCATTCCCCTTGTCCTATGTAGCCTTCCTCCCAATGTCTGTCCCTATCGTCATCCCTTTTCCCAGAAAAATGAAATTGAGAAAATTGTTGAAGAATTTCTCACTTCATGTGTTATTCGTCCTAGTACGAGCCCCTACTCTTCCACTGTGGTCATGGCCCTTAAGAAATAAGGCTCTTAGCGCATGTGTCCTAACTTCCGCACCCTCAACAAACTCACCATCAAAGACAAATTTCCCATTCCTATAATTGATGACCTCTTGGATGAATTGAGTAGTACCCAAATCTTTACTAAACTTGATCTTCGTTCTGGCTACCACAAAATATGTATGAACGAGGCAGACATTCCTAAGATTGCATTTCGAACTCATGAGGGCCACTATGAGTTTTTGGTCATGCCCTTTGGATTGTGTAATGCTCCCTCCACTTTCCAAAGCCTCATGAATCATGTCTTTCGTCCTTTTCTCCATCATTTTGTCTTAGTTTTCTTTGATGATATCCTCATCTATAGTAAAACCTGGACAACCCATCTTGCTCATATGGATCGAGTTCTACATCTACTCTCTCAACACCAACTTTTCCTCAAACAATCTAAATGTGCTTTTGGAGCCTCGGAAGTCGAGTACTTGGGTCATATTGTTGGCAAGGAAGGTGTCAGGGTGGATCCTAAGAATATTGAAGCTATGCAGGATTGGTCTTGCCCAAATACTCTCAAAAGCTTGCGTGGATTTCTGGGTTTAACAAGCTATTATCGTAAGTTTGTTAAGAATTATGGAAATATTGTGGCACCTCTTATTTCTCTCCTTAAAAAGAATTCTTTCACTTGGACTCCCGCAGCTGATCATGCCTTTCAAGCCTTGAAGGAGGCCATGTGCACCACTCCAATCCTGGCCCTTCCTAATTTCACAAAGACCTTTGTCCTGGAATGTGATGCTTCTGGGAGAGGAATTGGAGCAGTCCTTATGAAAGATGGTCGGCCTTTGGCCTTTACCAACACATAATTGTTAGAGCAACATTTGGACCAATCAATATATGAAAAGGAAATGTTGGCTATTCTACATGCAGTGGATCTCTAACACCCTTATCTATTAGGGAAACACTTCCAAATTAAGACAAAGCATCAAAGCCTCAAGTATTTTATGGAACAACGCCCTTCCTCCCCGAAGCAACAAAAATGGGTGACTAAGCTCTTTGGATATGATTATGAGATCATTTACAAGAAAGAAAAAAATAATGTGGTTGTTGATACACTTTCAAGAAAATATGAAGTTGAAGGGTCCCTTTTTTCCCTCTCCTTCATTGTACCAGATTGGCTCCAAGTTGTTCGCCAGGAATGGCTACATTTCCCAAAATTTTGCATTTGATCCAACAATTGCAGAACAATTTTCTAGTTTCCCAGGGTGCTCTTGGCACAATGATGAGCTTTGCTACAAAGACTATTTTTATTTAAGTAAATAGTCACAAATTAATCCACGGTACTTTCTGAGCTTCATGCTACACCCACAGCTGGGCACTTGAGATTTACCAAAACCTATGATCGGGTCAAACGTTCTTTTTTCTGGGATCGTATGAAACATGATGTTTGCAATTTTGTGGCAGAATGTGATGTTTGTCAACGCAACAAGGGAGAAACAGTCAACGCTCCTGACACACTACAACCTCTTTCGATTCCACCTGTTATTTGGAGGGATATCTCTATGGATTTTATTGTGGGCTTACCTAAATCGGGCAATAAGTCAGCCATCATGGTGGTTGTTGATCGTATTTCCAAGTATGTTTATTTATGTGCTCTTCAACACCCATTTACCACCTCCACAATGGCTCAACTTTTCATGGATCAGGTCTTCAAGCTTCATGGCATGCCTCATTCTATTGTTTCTCATCGAGATTCCACTTTCACAAGCAGTTTTTGGCAGGAACTTTTCAGGATACAGGGCACCCAATTGCATCTCAGCACAACTTATCATCCCCAAATTGATGGTCAAACTGAAGTTGTCAACAAGTGTTTGGAAACATATTTGAGGTGTTTTGCATCTGAAAGGAAAAATCAATGGGCTCAATGGTTACCACTCGTTGAATGGTGGTAAAACACTTATTACCATACAACTACCTGCATGACTCCTTTTGAAGAAATATATGGACAAAAGCCACCTTCAATTCTCTCATACTTGCCAGGTGTCTCGAAGCTTCAAGCGATTGACCAAACGCTTACAATTCGAGAGGATATTCTCAGCACCCTCAAAGAGAATTTGGTCATGGCCCAGAATTGCATGAAGCAACAGGCAGATTAAGGTCGCTCTGAATGTCAATTTGTTGAAGGAGACCGAGTGTTTCTTCGACTACAACCTTATAAGCAAACATCACTCAAGGCTGACCATTGTCAGAAACTGGCGCCCAAATTTGATGGTCCTTATATCGTTCTCAAGCGTGTGGGACAGGTGGTCTATCAGTTAGATTTGCCAAGTCATTCTAAGCTCCATCCTGTTTTTTATGTCTCCTGCTTAAAGAAGGTGATTGGAACTAAATGCCAAACTCAAACCATACTTCCCGAGTTGGATGAAGAAGGCTCCATCTAGTTGCATTCACATGCAGTTTTGGACCAACATGAGCATCGTTTGCATCAGCACACCATCAAGGAAGTGTTAGTCCAGTGGAAAGATACAACTCCAGCAGATGCCACTTGGGAACCGGCTACCATTTTGCAACATTTTCCTCATCTCAAGCCTTGAGGACAAGGTTGTTTTTAAGGGGGGGGACATGTTAGGGTCCTAACCTCCCTAACCCCTCACATAGGTAGAATAATATATTTCCATGTAATAAAAGTCAATATTAACAAGGCCTAGCAATAAGAAATAATAAGTCAAATGTAAGAAGACCTAATAGAAGCTTCTGCTTCTAAACGGATCTTCCTCTAGATTGTTCTTTTGGATAGATAGATTTAGTATAAATAGGAGTAGAGGGTATGAGAAGTTTTGTCTTGAAGAGTTATTGTAATAGAGCTATGCACTATTGGAGGTTGTCCCCTCGAAGAGGCAAGTGAACATTGTTTCCTATCAATAAAGGTATAATTCTAGTGTTGTGGTTCCATATAATTTGTTGTTCTGTTGTTATCTTTGAAGTATTTATGTATTATGTTTATATTACAGTGTTATTCTCTGCATTATTTCTCTTTTCTGCTAATATAATAGATCTAGTACCTTACACATGATATTTTCTCTTTCCTTTCCGTTGAGAACACTGGTAAGCAAAGTGTCCCAACTTATGACAGTTGAAACATCTAATCTTAGATACATCCTTCTTGTAATATGAAATTGATATTTTATTTTTCTTCGGATTGTTGTTTCTTCTTTCTTTCCTTTTCTTTACATGAGCAACAAGAGCTTGGTTTTCTTCATCATTGGTCTTTTGCATCTTGGATGTCAATATTGATTCTTGTTGGACATAGTCTATCCATAGCTTGTCAAATTTAGGCAATTTCCTTCTTGCACAAATTCCTTGAACAAATGCATCCCAAGAAGAAGGAAAGCCATTTATAGTTGTAGTCACAAGCTCTGCATCATCCATTGAATCTCCAATAGCTGCTAGTTGATCTTGATTTGAAAAATCCTCATGAAGTAGGTAGAAACATAATCTGGCTTGTTCATCATCACATTTCTAAGTTGATGCCTCAGGTTTAGCTTCTTGCTTGTATTCTTGCTTTCATACAATCTGGTTAAGGCATCAAACATCTCCTTTGGTGTCTTCAATTCAGACACATTAGGAATCAAGTGGTCCTTGATTGAATCTGTCAAAATCCTCTTGTCCTTGATCTCATTTTTCATATGTCTTGCCTTGGCCTCTTCCTCTTGTGGTTATGGGAGAACTTCTTTACATGATCCAAGAGCTCATTCTCTTTTAGAATGAGAAGTATTCTCTACTTCCATGGTCTGAAACTGTCTGCTCCATCAAGCCTATCTTCAACTCTAAGACTAGTAATTGTTTTTCGCTTGTAGAAACCCTAGGCTTGAAAAATCCCAAAATTTCAACCTTCTTAAAAAGTCAATGTTGTGGCTTTAGGAAATGCGCTAGGGTTAGGCAAGTTGCCTAGTGTAATTTTGTCCTCAATGTTGGCACTAGAAAAACCCCAATGTCTAGAAATATTTGATCTAGTTGGTGTCTTGCGTTAGGTCAAATTTGGCTTCAACCCTCAAGCTCTAATACCATGTTAGATTTTCTTAATTTTTTCATTAGAAAAAGATTTACCAGAGTGCTTTGATCTTCTTTTAACACTCAACAACCATATACTGAAAATATAAGCAGGATCTAGAAGCAGATATACAAACACAAGAAGACACAAAGACTTGTCCTGAGAAAACCCCAAACTCGAGGAAAAACCCAACCAACTTTCCTTAGAGAGAATATTTCCAATAATACAATACAACCATGAACAAGCTCTATTCACAAGAGAAAAACCAACAATGAAGAAACCTTGATAACAAGTACTTATCTCTTCTTCTTGTCAAACCCTAGCAAGGGTAGATAACTAAGAAACACTGAACAAAGATAGCGCATCAGCAAAAACAATTGCTAAGATGCTCCTTGAAGAATTCTTTGGAACCGCTATTGCAACTACACTGCAACTGCTACTAGAATTGTGCACTGGCTAAGGAGATGAGTGAGTGTGTGTCAAATGGCAAGGCGTATTCCTTATTTATAGTCTTCAAGTCACTTTATTGGGGCCAACTTCTCTTCCTAGAATTCTATTTTTCCTTTATTATTTTCTTGTGGGGCCAACTTTTCTTCTGGGGTAATTTTCAACTGTTCAATGGTCTTCCTTTTGTTAGAAAAATGGGTGTGCTCATTTAACCATAGACAATATAACAATATTTTCACCCAACCATATGCATGGATGCCACCCCTGAGCAACTTGACCTTGACAAAGAGAAGAATTCTGGTAGCAAATCAATAGCCAACCAAGGCTAATGCACCAAGCAAAGATAACCAAGACTGATAAGAAAGTCCAACTCAGAAAGACCGAAATTACTGGTTGCAGTAACTGCAACTGCAGCTTCTCCCTAGACTTGTGCACTACTGGATTTATGCAGTTGCGACTTGTGTGTTCGAAATGAGATTTGGCGCCTTATATTTATACTGCTCTCTCCAAGTTGTCTGGGACAACTTCTCTTTCTGGAGGCTAAAGACTCAATATAAAATATTCTCTTTAGTCGACTTTACTTCTAGGGTTATGTCCAAGTCTTTTAGGGTTTGTCTTGCTTCCTGGAATATTCTAATCTCATCAAAGGTCATAAGTGGAGGTTAATATCTCCCACAAATACCATAATATCAACACTCGCTCCTAGCTAGGGAGGTATAAAAGGAAATGGTCTTGAGCACAAACATACCATTCAACTGGTAGCATCATCATAGCCACACAAGCTATCTCATGATTAAATCACGAGCACCATCAACATTATCCAACTGGATAATCTCCATGACAATCAGTACAATGTCATATAATAGAACACAATTGTGTCTATCCATAGTAGTACATAACTACTATCCAATGGTACACAACCATACCAAGTAGCACAAGACTACTAACCAGTGACACATAGTCACAATCAATGGAACACATCCACCATAGTAGTATACAACTACTGTCCAGAGACATATAGTCTCTACAATGGTCATATCATCTAATATCAACCTGCATAAACAATATCATGATACAAGTTGAGTCATCTGGGCCATTCTTCCACTCACATCTGTGAGATCTGGAGGAGCATCTACCCTCATATAGTAAATGTTGAAATATTGTAACTGCAAAGAGTATTCTATTTATTATTGATGTATTATTCATTAGATCAATCCCCTTTTGTGGATTGATCATGTCGGGCATTGTAAATGACCAAATCCCCTTTTGTGGATTAGTCAAACCCTAATTGTAATATGCAAAATGAGAAGTCGGCCCCCAGAATAAATTAAAGTGGTTCTAACCACCCATGAAGAGAAGTCGACCCTGCCAGTGAAAAGACACTTTATTTCAGCACCTGCCAAATTGTATAAATAAAGGAGGCCAACGCCTCATTTGTTCACTCACTCATTCGATCATCCAGAGTGCAAGTTTGGAGCTGTAGTTGAGAAGAAGGAAGAGAGAGAGAGGCGCATTACTTGGGAGATGACTTTCTGTAGTGTTTGGTTTATTCTCTTGGCATTGTATTGGCTATCTATATTAAGGAAGTTTTTGCTGGGTTTTCTCCCCCATGAGGGTTTCCTAGGATAAATGATGTGTCTCTTGTGATTTTGTTTCTCTCAGTGATCCTATATATGCTATGGTTATCTAGTAAATTTAAAGGAAACCTAATAATAACTTAAACTCTAACATGGTATCAGAGCTGAGCTGAAGAGAGCATCTTTAACAGGAAAAAGAAAAACGTCATTGTTGTCGTACAAGGAAATTAGGGCTTTTTATTGAAGAAGAATTTCAGCCCAAAAGTCATTTAGAAAAGTGTGCCCTAGCCCAAGGAACTCTTTGGCACCTTCAACGCACCTTTTCAGTGGATAGAACTCTCGAAAAGTGAAACCCTAGTTTTCACCAGTACCAGAAGTACCAGAAAACCAGAAGTACTAGGAAACCAGAAATACCATAAAACCAAAAGTACCAGAAGCACCAGTCCAGAAATTCATTGGTCAAGTTTGAAGGGGCAAAATTTGGATTTTTTGAAATCTAACCACACCAGGCTACTCGCCTCAACCAAGCGCATCTCCTGGTAAGTTGAAAATTCAATTCTGATCATTTTCATTTTTTGGTCATTTTCCCAGCTCCAAGTAAAAGAAGTCGGCAAGCACTAAGCTTGTTGGACTCATTCTTGAAGAGAATGACCTAGCAAGATTTATTAAAGAAGATGTACCAGAACCCGTCGATGTTGTACCTAAAGCAAAACACCAAAAGGACAGAATGAGGGCCAAAAGAATCATTGCAAATTCTATCAAAGATCACTTGATTCCTCAAGTGTCTTCAAAGAAGACTCCAAAAGAAATGTTTGATGCCCCAACCATATTATATGAAGGAAAGAACATGAATCGAAAGATGAATCTAAGAACTCAACTCAAGAATACAAGGATGCAGAAAGAAGAAACAATCCAGGAATATTTCTCCAGAATATCACAATTCAAAGAACAACTAGAAGCAATTGAAGATACTATAGATGAAGACGAACTCATAATGACGGCCCTTAATGGTCTCACAAGACCTTGGGATGCATTCATCCAAACTATTTGTGCCAGAAAAGAGAAACTACAATTTGACAGTCTTTGGGAAGAATGTGTTCAAGAAGAATCAAGAGTAGCTAACCGAGAAGCTTTGCTATCAAGAGATGAAGATCAAGCCCTAACTACTCACACTAAAAGAGGAAGAAAGAATTCTTACTTCCAGAAAGAAACTCATAAGGAGTCTCACCCCCAAAACAAATTCATACACAAAGAATCTCAACCAAGGAGATTCCAGAAGTTTCAGAAAGGACAAAGAAGATAAAAAGTTTTCTTATCCTACCAATGTTACCATTGTGACAAGATGGGACATATTGTGAAACATTGTCCAGCTAGACGAGAAGAATACAAGAAGAAAAACAAGAGGCACCATGCCCATGCAGTTGAAGATGAAGAGCCACCCACAAAGATGATAAAAGAACGAATTGAAGACTATGTCTTAATCTCTTCCCTCTCATGATCAGTATCACCTAGTGAGGACACTTGGCTCATTGATAGTGGTGCTTCCAAGCACATGACAGGTCAAAAAGACATTCTCTCTTGCCTTTCAAAAAAGAAGTTTTCTTAGAAAGTTACAGTTGGAGATGATTATCAATACCCTATCAAGGGAGTAGGAGAATCAAATTACAAGCTTAATTTAGGAACCCCAATGAAGATGAAGGATGTACCATATGTACCAGGTTTGACAACGAACTTACTCTCCATCTCAACTTTAGAAAAGAAAGGCTTCATAGTTGTCTTCATAGATGGAGAAGTTCTTATTTGGCCCAGAGGAAAACCATGGAAGAAGCAATTGTTATTGGAAAAGAAGAAGGTGGCATGTATAAGCTAAAGGGTCACTCAGAAAAAACCATGACCCACTCCATTGAGAATCCATGTGAACTTTGGCATAGAAGATTAGCCCACATCAACTACAAGGCACTACCTTATGTAAGCAAGGCAGTCACAAGTCTACCAGAACTCAAGATTGACCATGAAGGTATGTGCAATGGGTGTGCACAAGGAAAGAACATCAATAACCCTTTTTCGAAGAGAGACAGTAAAGAAGGAGTCCTAGAGCTCATTCACTCAGATGTGTGTGGCCTAATGCCATCATCCTCCATCAATGGGTATGTATACTATGTATCTTTTATTGATGACTATTCTCGTAAAACCTGGGTTTACTTTTTGAAATCAAAAGATGAAGTGTTCAGTAAATTCAAGAAATTCAAAGCCTTGATAGAGAATCTTTCTGAAAAAAAGATCAAGATACTCAAGTCAGATAATGGAGGAGAATACACCTCAAAAGAGTTTGCAAAATTTTGCAAAGATCTTGAGATCAAGAGGGAGCTCACCACTCCCTACAATCCCCAACAAAATGGTGTAGCGGAAAGAAAGAACGAAACTATAATGGAAGCAGTGAAGACCATGATCCATGATCCATGATCAAGATCTTCCAGTGTGCTTATGGGCAGAAGCAACAAAAACAACAGTATATGTACAAAATAGATTGTCCCATAGTGCACTTGGGTTCAAGAGCCCTGAAGAGATGTTCTCCGGAAAGAAGCCAGAAGTAAGCCATCTCAAAATATTTAGCTGCCCAATATTTGTACATATTCTGAAAGAGAAGAGAACCAAGCTGGACCCTTCAGGAAAGAAGGGAATATTTGTTGGATACTGTGAGGTCTCCAACGCCTTCAGAGTTTATATACCAGGTTACCATCATATTGAAATCAACAGGGATGTAACCTTTAATGAAGATGCATCACTCAAGAAATCAAGAAGATGCCATCTTGAAGAAGTATATGAAGAAGAACCTGTAGCTCCCAGAGTTGCAGAACCAGTGAGGGAAGTCATAACTTCCCCCGATGAGGAGATTCTAGAAGATCATGACATAGTAGAATATCTAGAACTTCCCCAGATGACGATCTCCCATAAGAGAAAGCCAGCCTGGGAAAGGGAACTTATTCAAGATGGAGAGAAATACGGTGTCCCCGAAGGAACCATGAGACAAGTGAAGAAGCCTAAGCCATTCTCTAGTTATATGGCTTTGATGTGTGATCTCTTAGAGAAGGAGCCTACCTACTTTGAAGAAGCCATTCAAAAGAAAGAATGGGCAGATGCCATGACAAAAGAATACCAATCCATCATAAAGAATGATATATGGGAAATAGTTCCCAGAACGAAGAGCAAGGATGTGGTATCTTCCAATTGGCTTTTCAAAATAAAACATGTTGTTGATGGAAGTATTGAGAAATATAAAGAAAGGTTCGTTGCTCGTGGATTTTCTCAAAAGGAAGGCATTGACTATGAAGAGACATTTTCTCTTGTAGCTAGATACACTTCGATCAGAACCGTCATAGCCCTTACAGCTAAGATGAAGTGGAAGTTACACCAGATGGACGTGAAAACAACTTTCTTGAATGGTGTCATTGAAGAAGAAGTGTATATAGAACAACCTCAAGGATTTGAAGTTGAAGACAAGAAGACTCATGTGTGTAAGTTGAAGAAGGCTCTGTACGGATTGAAACAAGTTCCTAGAGCTTGGTATGGAAGGATTGACAGTTTTCTGACGAGCTTGGGCTTTACCAAGAGTAAAGTTGATTCTAACCTTTACTTCAAGGTTATGAATGATGAGCCTGTTATATTACTGTTGTATGTGGATGACCTATTCTTAACAAGAGAAGAAAAGCTCATCACTGAATGTATGAAGAAGCTCATTGCAGAATTTGAGATGAAAGACCTTGGCCTAATGCACTATTTCTTAGGTCTTGAGGTCTGGCAGAGCCCATAGAGGATCTTCCTTAACCAAGAGAAGTATGCAGTTGAAATACTAAACAGATTTGATATGTTGGAGTGCAAGTCCATGAATACACCCTTGGAAACAAAATTGAAGCTCCTAGTTGATACTTCGTCAGAATTGATTGATGCTACTTTGTACAGACAGATCATTGGATCGTTGATGTATCTGATGAACACCAGGCAAGATATATGTTTTACTGTGAACACCTTGAGTCAGTTTCTGGTAGAGCCTAGACGTGTTCACTTGGTTGTTGCAAAACATGTGATGAGGTACCTTAAGGGTACATTAGATTGTGGTCTCACTTATGATGGAGACCATGACTTCAGACAGAGTGGATATACTGATTAAGATTAGGCTGGAAGTGTCTATGACAGGAAGAGCACTTCAGGATGTTGTTTCAGCCTAGGGTCAGCCATGATCTCATGGCAGAGTATAAAGAAATCAAGCATTGCTCTCAACACGACAGAAGCAGAATACATTGTTGCATGTTCTGCCAGTTGTGAAGCCATATGGCTTCGGAAGTTGTTGATAGGTCTATTCAATCTAGAGATGGAAGCAACCATGATCCTATGTGATAACCAGAGCTGCATAAAGATGACAACGAACCCTGTGTTCCATGACAAGTCAAAACACATAGAGATATGATATCATTACATCTGTGATATGGTGCAGAGGGGAGCCATAAAGCTCCAGTATGTTAGCACGGATGAATAGGTTGTTGATGTGTTGACCAAGCCTCTATCTTGTCTAAAGTTTGAGCACTTTCGAGATAAGCTTGGTATAGTCTGAAAGGACCTCCCTCGAAAGGGGGAGTAGTGTTGTGTTGTCAGCCTTGTGTTGTGATGCCAACTTCATGCTGATGATGTGCCAGCCTCGTGATGTGATGATGTGCCAACCTCATGTTATGATGATGTGCCAACTTAGTGTTGTGATGATGTGTTGCCAGCCTCGTCTTGTGATGATGTGTTGCCAGCCTCGTGCTGTGATGTCAGCTTCGGGTTGATGATGTTGTGTTGCCAACCTCGTGTTGTGATGCCAACTTCATGTTGATGATGTTGTGATGCCAGCTGCGTACTGATGATATTGTGTTGTCAGCCTCGTGCTGATGATGTTGTGTTGCCACTTCTTGATGATGATGTTGTATTGGCTATCTATATTAAGGAAGTTTTTGTTGTTTTTTCTCCCCCATGAGGGTTTCCCATGATAAATGATGTGTCTCTTGTGATTGTGCTTCTCTCAGTGATCCCATTTATGCTATGGTTATCTAGTAAATTTAAAGGAAACCTAATAATAGCTTAATTAAACTCTAACAGTAAAAACATCAACCATGGGCTATCTAGACTATTCTTCCCAAGCATGGAAGAATAGTTGTCCCTAATTTATGAGCCTGGACCATTCACCTAACTAGGCCATTCCTCCGGCACTAAACATAGTGCAACCTGGAGAGAATGAGTCTGCCCTAGGGAAATGACTATCCGAACCATTTCCTAAGGAAATGATTGTACTGCACCAACCTCCAAAACAGACCATTCTTCCAAACTTCTCACAACGGTGAACTTCGAAAGAATGATTGCCCGTCGAGGAAGACCATTCTACTTGACCACTACTAAGAGTGACTGCCAAGAAGAATGATTGTCCTAGACCATTCCCTCACACTGGCCACAAGGGGAATCATTGTCTATGGTATATCATCAATCTATCGGACCATTTTCATTACGAAAATGATTGTCCGATCTGGACCATTTTACAAACTGGAAAATGCTTGTCCGTCAGAGAATCTCAAACCACTTTCCGAACTGGAAAGGAACTGCCCATCCTGGACCATTTTTCCAAATTGAATATATATATATATATATATATATATATATATATATATATATATATGAGTGCTCCCTCCCAACCTGGAGAGTCATCTCTTCCCTTTCAACTAAGGGTGTTATCTCCACAATCCCCAAATTGTCTCGTAAGTATGCAAACTTTATCCTGGACAAAGGCTTTGTCAAAATATCTGTTGTTTGCTCATCTGTGGAGATATATTGGAGCTTCACTTCTCCTTCCTGGACTTTATCTCGAATAAAGTAGTATTTGATCTCAATGTGTTTCAATCGTTCATGAAACACTAGGTGTTCGGATAACCTTATACAACTCTAATTGTCACAGTATATTATGGTCGAATCTGGAACTTGATCAAATAATCTAGAAATCAACGTTCTCGGCCATATTGCTTATGTACATGCATCACATGCTACGATATATTCTTCTTCTTTTGTGTTGAGTGCGAAAGACTTTAGTCTCCTATTTCCCCAAGATATCATAGCGGAGCCCAAGCTGAAACACATCCCTGAAGTACTCCTGAATTCTGCACTCCCTGCCCAATCTGAATCTGTGAATCCATGAAGTTGTATATCACTAGATGTGGTATATCTTAAACCATAGTTTAGCGTCCCACGAATATATCTTATAACATGCTTTGCAGCTATCCAGTGCTCATGTCTAGCTTCCACTTGGAACTGGCTTAGGGTGTTTACAACACAGCAAATATCTGGTCAAGTATTCACTAAATAAATTAATGACCCAATCAATTGTCGATATAGGGATGGGTCTACTGGATCAGAGTCCGAGTCTCTTACTTTCCTTATATCTGTGGTCATAGGAGTGTCCATGGATTTGCAATCCATCATTCCAAACTTTTGAAGAATCTTCACTGCATACTTTCCTTGTCCAAGGAATACTTCACCACGCCTCCGCCATACTTCTAGTCCCAAGTAATAATGCATGAGACTGAGGTCTTTCATATCAAACTCAGAAGCTAGTTCCTTCTTACACTGGGTGATGAGAGACTCTTCACCTATGAAGAATAAATCGTCGACATATAGCAGTAGAATCACAGGTGCATTTTTCACGACTTTGTAGTAGATATTTGGATCTACATGAATCTTGGAGAAACCAAGTCTTATTAAGTAGTTGTCTATTCTGGCATACCAAGCTCTTGGAGCTTGCTTGAGTACATACAGGGCTTTCTTTAATCTGCAAACATGAGTGTCTCTGGAGTGTACTTCAAATCCTTGAGGTTGTTCAATGTATACTTCTTCTTCGATTGCTCCATTGAGAAAAGTTGTATTTACATCCATCTGATGTAAACTCCATCCCATGGAAGCAACAAGAGACATAATGCCTCTAATAGAAGTATATCTGGCAACATGAGAAAATGTCTCATCATAATCTTCTCCCTCCTTCTGGGAGAACCCTCTAGCTACGAACCTTGCTTTGTATTTGTCCACAATTACGTTTGATGCATGTTTGATCTTATAGACCCATTTTGAAGTTACTACTGATTTTTCTTTGGGTCTAGGCACAATTTCTGATACATCATTTTTCATGATGGATTGGTGTTCTTCTTACATGGCTTCTTTCCATTCTTTCTTCTAAGCTGCCTCTTCAAATGTGGTGGGTTCTTCATTTAGAATCTTTTTCATACATGTTGCATAGCTGGAGAATCTTTTGGGATTTTTTCTTTCTCTGAAGGTGCCACTTGGGGCTTTGAGTCTTTATGCTTCTTGTAGAATAACTTCAAGCCAAGCTGAACATTTCTTGGTTTTGGGTACAATGATTGATTCAATAGGTTCACATGGTTGCATCGGATGATCAAGTTGTTTTGTTTCTTCATTCTGACTTTCTGGAAGACATGTGCTTTCTTCTTTAGGCTCTTAATACTCTTCTTCTTCTATAGTTTCTTCTATGGATTTCTTGAAAGCCATATTTTCATTGAAGGTTACATCGTTGTTGACTTCAACCTTATGTTGTTCCGGGATATAGATTTTGTAGGCTTTGGACGATTCATTGTATCCTACAAATATTTCCTTCTTTCCTAACGGTTCTAATTTCTTCATTTTATCCTTGGGGATGTGAATGTAAACAGGGCATCCAATTATTCTTAAGTGTTCCACATTAGGTTTCTTTCCTGAGAAGGCTTCTTATGGAGTCATATCCTTCAATATCCGATGGGGACTTTTGTTTTGAACATATATTGTTGTCATGGTTGCTTCTCCCCACAAATACATAGATAAACCTTGATCGTTCATTAGTGCCTTCACAGTTTCTTCAATAGATCTGTTCTTCCTTTATGCTACACCATTTTGTTGAGGATTATGAGGAACAATTAGCTCCCTCCTAACCCTTGTCGATTTGCAAAAGGAAACAAATTCCTTGGATGTGTATTCTCCTCCATTATATGTTCTCAAGGTCTTGATTTTCTTGTTTGTGAGGTTCTCTATATCTGCTTTGAATTCTTGAAACTTGTTGAAAACTTCATCCTTTGACTTCAAGAGATATAACCAAGTCTTTCTTGAGTAATCATCTATAAAGATTACATAGTAAAGAGAACCTCCTAGAGATTTGACTGGCATCGGATCACAAACATTTGAATGTATTAGATCTAGGATTTCCTTAGATCTATTATTTTTGCTTGAGAATGGTTTCTTAACATTCTTACCAAGAGCACATCCTTTGCAAATTCCTTCATGTGTAGGTTGTAGTTATGGTATTCCTTCAACCATCTTTTCGAGGAAAGGTAATGCTTGATAGTTGATATGAGCATATCTTCTATGCCAAAGTTCATTGGGATTGACTTCATCATGTACAAGAGCTTCATCATTTCGTTCTAGTAGTCTGTATAGTCTTCCTTCACGGGTTCCAATAACTCTAGTGTTCTCTATGCTGGAGTCTCTAGACCAAGATAATACTTTTACATCTACAAAGGCTATTATGTTTCCTTTGTCTTCTAGGCAAGATATGGATACAAGATTCTTTTGTAAACCATCTATATATAAGACATTGCTAAAATGAACATTGTTACTTGTTTTCAATTTGATGGAGGCTTGACCAATTCCTTCGACTGGATAGGTGTTCTTATCTCCAAGTTCTACCTTGTAGGATGTCCTCTTTTCATTCAGATTAGAGAGTCTGACTTAATCTCTTGGCATATGCTTGGAAGCTCCACTATCAATTATCCACATGTGATCTTCAATAGTTCCTGTGAGAGATGAATAGTGTATATGATCCGTCTTTTCATTCATGATTTTTATTGACTGATAAATGGTCAAACTTTGAATTTGACCCAAATCTCAACCTTGATGTTTTTTCCTTCTGAGAGTGCCAAGAGGTGCGTTGGACTAAGGCGCACTAGAATATCGTCTCCTTGAGTAAAGTGTTCCATCATAAGATGTTGGGAAAGAGCTTTAGGGTTTTGCAACTGCACCTGATAGTAACCCTAGCGACGATGCTTTAGTAACTACACCTGCTAGAAACCCTAGCGACAATTCTTCAACAAGCCTGATAACCTTATGGCTTAGCTTCCTTCTAGTGGTTAAACTGAATGAAGAATGTGTGGGCCCATAACCTGTTAGAAACGTGGGTGTGCTCGTTTAACCATAGACAATATAACAATATCGTCACCCAACCATAGGCACGAATGCCACCCCCAAGCACCTTGACCTTGACAAAGAGAAGAATTACAGTAGCAAATCAATAGCCAACCAAGGCTAATGCACCAAGAAAAGATAACCAAAACTGATAAGAAATTTCAACCCAGAAAGACCAAAATTACATGTTGTAGTAACTGCAGCTGCAGCTGCTTCCCAGACTTGCGCACTACTGGATTTTTGCAGTTGCAACTTGTGTGTTCCAAATGAGCTTTGACGCCTTATATTTATACTACTCTCTCCAAGCTGTCTGGGCTGACTTCTCTTTCGAGAGGCTAAAGACTCAATATAAAATATTCTCTTTAGCCGACTTTACTTCTAAGGTTATGTCCAAGTCTTTTAGGGTTCTTCTTGCTTCCTGGAATATTCTAATCTCATCAAAGGTCATAAGTAGAGGTTAATACCTCCCGCAGCTACCATAATATCAACACCTTTGACTTCTTGGAATCTTCCTCTCTAAGAAAAGTTTTCTAGGAGGGAATACCTCATGCTGCTATAAAACATCGACACTATGTGGGAAGAAACCCAATTTCATAGTTGATTGTGTACAGGATTAAGGGTGACTGCATCACATCACGCTTGAAAAAGAAATCAAAGGTTCAAACAGTGGAGGACCACATAGAGAACCAACAAAAGGTTCTCAAACTATTGAAGGACAACTTGGTTAGAGCACAAAATAAGATGACACAACAAGCAGATCAACATCGTAGCGAAAGGGAGTTTCAAGTGGGGGATTGGGTATTTCTGATGCCACAACCATACAAACAAATTTCCCTCGAGCAACAAAAGAAAGACAATAAATTAGCACCCAAGTACAATGGTCCCTATAAGGCGTTGCAAAGGATTGGAAGTATAGCTTACAAATTGGAGTTGCATCCATCTTCACGTGTACATCCAATCTTCCATGTTATTGCATAAAGAAGGTAATCAACAATAATATCCTAGTTCAACTATTTTACCAAAGATAAACAAAGAAAGGAAAATCATATTAGAACCATAAACAATCCTTGAAACAAGGATTAAGCAACTGTGAAATCGAGTAATTATTAAGTACCTCATCAAGTGGAAGAACCTACCAGTGGAAAATGCAACATGGGAAGCTAAGTTCTTCATGTAGAAACATCTGCAACTAATCGAGTGTTGAGGGCAACACTTGTTTGAAGGGGAGGGGCATGTTAAGCCCTAGATATTGAGATATTACATTTCTATTGTTGTATTAGTATTGTTGACTAGACCCTTTAATTGTAATTATACCTTTTGTCTCCTATATATACCAAGAAGACCTGGTTTTATAATCATATCATCTTGTACATTTGTTCTATTGTAAAAGGTGTGGAGTCACTTATCTTTCTATTTTCAACTTGTTTGGGTGTTTGTTGCCTAACATGTCATTAAGGGGGAAATATGCTCTAATGCCTCCCTTTTATTGTGTTACCTTTGTAAATCCTTCAATCATATCCGAAGTTGTTCTTAAGGGGAAATGTTAGAACATTTATACACTTAGGAGATAGTTAAAATGAACTTGATCTAATGTGTCTTTAGATAAAGTGTGTTTCTTAAGTATGCATGTGTAGTAATGTAGTTCAATGGTCACAATATGTTCTAGACATAAAGTGATCCAATAGTTCATATTCTCCTTGATACTAACAACTATATTGATATGTGGCTTAATAGTGAATTGGTCCCTGATCTATATTTAAAGAGCATGATCTATCTCAGCAGCATCCCTCTTCCCTTGAAGGTTGGATAGGCTGATGTTTTCGAGATGTAATGAAAAATGGGCCCTTAGGTTTATATATATTCCTCCTTTGTTAGTTTGTTGGTTTATGGACCAAATTCGTAGATCTACACAACTAGGTTTCTTAAAGATGGAGGCCCCTTCTATCGAAGGAGGAACATATATATGTGTGTTTGTGTGTATGTGCGCGACTACACAACTAGGTTTCTTAAAGATGGAGGCTCCTACTATTGAAGGAGGAACATGCGTGCGCGCGTGTGTGTGTGTGTGCAAGCGTGCACACACACACACACACATATGTTCCTCCTTCGATAGTAGGGGCCTCCATCTTTAAGAAACCTAGTTGTGTAGTCGCGTGCCACTCAAGGATTCTAAACTATAGAATTTGATGCAGTTATTGATATAGACATTATCCTTCACTCTAGTGCATGGTCTCGTGGTTCTGTTGGACATTGCATGAAACCCTGGTATCCTACCTTTAACCCCTCTATGCATTATTGATCTTCGACCCCCTAGTGGGTTAGGCTTCCTAATCTACCCCTACATTTCCAGCCTCATGACACTCTTTCTAATATTGTAAATGGTATCGACAAATTTCATTATTACATCCCTAAAACATCAAAAAAGCAATGCACAACTTTCACAGGGATATGTGTGGAAATAGATCTTTCCAAGGTTGAAGGGTATACCTAAATATTAGTAAACCACACATATTTAATCATTAGATAACACTTATTCTCTCTTATACATTTTTCTCAAAAAAAATTATATGTCAATTTTATTTAACTCTTATAACCTTTAAAAACTCTATTTAAATAATAACCTTAAATAATGAATATAAACATTACAATACTAATTCCAGCCTCATGACACTCTTTCTAATATTGTAAATGGTATCGACAAATTTCATTATTACATCCCTAAAACATCAAAAAAACAATGCACAAAGATATGTGTGGAAATAGATCTTTCCAAGATTGAAGGGTATACCTAAATATTAGAAAACCACACATATTTAATCATTAGATAACACTTATTTTCTCTTATACATTTTTCTCAAAAAAATTATATGTCAATTTTATTTAACTCTTATAACTTTTAAAAACTCTATTTAAATAATAACCTTGAATAATAAATATAAACATTACAATACTAAGTTTTATTCTATAAAATTTATAAACCATAAATAATTATACAAATGTAACCATCCTTTTGACTTTTTAAATAATAACCTAAAACAATGAATATGAACATTACATTATTAGGGTTATGTTTTATAAATTTTATAAACAATAAACAATATAAATTTTATAAACAATAAATAATTACTAGGGTTATGCTTTATAAATTTTATAAACAATAAATAATATAAATTTTATAAACAATAAATAATTATACAAATGTAACCATCTTTTTTCAATAAAGTTATGCTTTGGTATTTTCTTTTTCCATTTATTTTGTTCTATAAATTTTATAAATAATAAATATTTATACAAATGTAACGATCCTTTTGACTTGTTAAATAATAACCTCAAATAATGAATATAATGAATATGAACACTACATTATTAGGGTTATGTTGTATAGATTTTATAAACAATAAATAATTATACAAATATAATTATTTTTTTTTCAATCAAATTATACTCTGGCATTTTCTTTCTCCATTTTTGTTAAAAAAAATAAAAAATAAAACACTTACATTACTAATATTTTATATATTCCATAAATAATATTTTATATATTCCATAAACAATAAATACAAAAGTATCAATATTTGCAGCAACGCCTATATGTTTTCAATTAGTAGTCAAAGGTTTTTAACTTTCTATTAATTTGTTGAAGTCTTTTCGTTTTTAATTAATAGTTTTACTTTCTATTAATGTGGTGGTGAAGGTTTTTTTAAGCGTTTTATAATGTTCCTTTAAAACATATCAAATTAAATCTTTAAAACAGGTCAAATTAAATATTTTGAAAATAAAATTTTGTTTTTAAAATTTTAAAATTTTTATTTATAATTGATTGAAAGTTATGATGTGAATAATTAGATTTAAATTAAGATATTATTAAAAAAATAATAATTATTATTATTATTATTATAAAAATATATAAGAAAAAATCTGAAATATAATAACTTATCGTAAGATTAGTATGTGTGGACAAGTTAATATATCAATTAAATATTTTGAAAATCAAATTTTGTTTTTTTGAATTTTAAATTTTTTATTTAAACAATAAATAATTATACAAATGTAACTATCTTTTTTCAATAAAGTTATACTATGGCATTTTCTTTCTCCATTTTTATTAAAAAAAGAAAAATAAAACACTTAAATTACTAATATTTTATATATTTCATAAACAATAAATACAAAAGTATCAATATTTGCAGCAACGCCTATATGTTTTCAATTAGTAGTCAAAGGTTTTTAACTTTCTATTAATTTGTTGAAGTCTTTTCGTTTTTAATTAATAGTTTTACTTTCTATTAATGTGGTGAAAGTTTTTTTAAGCGTTTTATAATGTTCTTTTAAAAGAACATATCAAATTAAATATTTTGAATATAAAATTTTGTTTTTTGAATTTTGAATTTTGAATTTTTTTATTTATAATTGATTGAAAGTTATGATGTGAGTAATTAGATTTAGGTTAAGATATTATTAAAAAAAAATTATTATTATTATTATTATAAAAATATATAAGAAAAAATCTGAAATATAGTAAATTATTTTAAGATTGCAAGTTAACATATCAAATTAAATATTTTGAAAATCAAATTTTGTTTTTTTTGAATTTTAAATTTTTTTGTTTTTTTGAATTTTAAAATTTGTGTTTATGATTGGTTAAAAGTTATGATGTGAGTAATTAGATTTAGGTTGAGCTACTCTAATATAAAA
>ML811010.1:171665-191112 GCA_009831015.1 Picea engelmannii
TCCTGATGGCTTCTCCACCGTCGGATCATCCCAACATGTGACTGCGTTGTTTTCAGCTGTCTGGACATTGCTACCTTGTTTGCTACAAGATCATATTCAATCCATGAAAATCTCCTTTAAATAGTAAAAAAATATATATCCAATCCGTGAAAATATTCATCGAACACCAAAAAGAAGAACTATCCTCTGCCTTTGAGCAAAAAAAGGGAAGAGTTTCATTCAGAACGAAACCCCTTAAATTGCAGGAGGAGCTGCGGCAAAGTCTTAAAGAAATTGAAGAAGGCTAAGCATCGCGGGAAAAGTTGCTCTAAGTTGAGCACAATGAAGGAGCAGCTCAAACTCGAAAGCTTGAAATAATGTCTTCAAGCTTCGGAGCTTGAGCGTGAAAGAAATGCAATTCAGGATGTGATTTATCAGTTTAAGAATTAGAAGAAAATGTACAGGGTTCAATATGATGTTATTCTTCCCGTGAATGATATCAGCACAAACAAGACTTAGTCCAGCAAGAAAAAACTACAAAATAAAAGCCACATAGCTCGATAATCTGAAGCAGACAAGCTTATACAGTAAATTGCAACGCCTGATTTTGGTTTCTTTATCATGCTAACTCATTCACTCTGAGGATTTGAGAGCATATTTCTGTGTGGAAAATATAGATTATTAGGCGCCTGACACCGAAAGTGGACAAACAAGGTTAATTTTTTAGCAGAAAGAGGTTGGAATCATTGCAAATGGAAACCGCAAGGGAGCATATCATTTCCAGAAGTTTCCAAAATAAGTTGAGAGTATTGGAAGCTTGGGAATGTTTGGAATCCATTGTAATTATGTAATTATCATGTAAGACATGGATGGTAAAGAAGATGTGGGCTGTTCCTTATTAGCTGATGATAATATAAGCGCATAGATGGAATAGCATGCATGTGAGACACGTGTTTGGTGGAGTAAATGTGAAATGCTTGTTATCTAGTGTATGCTCGGATCTCATGTAGGATAGGAACACACTAGCATATCTTACAGTTAATCAGTGCCAAAAATGGAGTCTCACAATGAAGTCTCACAACTGAATGGATAGGAGCACACTAGCATATCTTACAGTTAATCAGTGCCAAACAGACTAACTTTTGTAAATCCAAAATATGAGCAATTTTATGAAACTTTGTTACACGAGTACTGTGAGTCGAATAAGCGGCCAATTAAAGTCAAAGAACAAAGCTTCACAATAACATGAAGGTAACGTTTTTGTTGTTCTCAACATGGATGAAATGTTGAAGTTGTGGCGATTCTATATGACAAACTGAGTCCTTGATATGGCATTTACCAGGGCCTTCAGTTTTCATGCCGCGCTCTCCATTTAAACGTAGAAATATCTAATGATGTATTTCATCATCATTGTATTGATGATGTGAAACCTCATGATGCATTCAGTAATCTTCAACATCATTGTGTTGGTGCTTTTAATATTACACTGCATGCATTGCTCAACGTGCATTTGATCTCTTCAACCATTAAATAACATTAATAACAATATCATCGCCATGCCATTTACCACATTTGAGGGCATAATTCTAGTTTTCTAAACTAAACATTCAGCCACAGAAATGCATATTAACTTCAGAATCCTTTTGGTCATTAATAAGATACATATCAACCCTCCAAAAGACCATTGTCGTACCATACCATTTACTACCGTGGAGGCATAAGCCTAATTTTGAAAAATAGACATTCGGCCTCCTAAATGCATATTGACCTGACACGTGCTCAAGCAGTAAACAAATTCACAATCCTTTTGTTCATTAAAAATATACATGTCAAGCCTCTGAAATGTTTAGTAACCGTTGATCTTGGAACTGGGTGTCTATTCATGATTTGAAGTTTAATAACATAGAGCTACAAAGCTAAAATCATATAAGTTTTTCTAATTTTTCTTTCATATAAGAAAATATGCAGCCAACGTTTCGAAGATGGTTATAGCATAAGCATTGACAATCAGCGCATATAAAGTATAATGTATAACTTAAAAGCAACCTGCATGTACTTTAGCTTGATTTAGATGTTGAACATCTATTTGTTGGAAAATATGTATATAACATAACTAATTTGTTGAAAATGTTAAGGCATCTTGCATGGGAAAAAATTGTCTATGGCACAAAAGGCTAAGCATAAAAAAGCAAAAGCAGCGGAAGAGAATCCAGAAAATTTTGCGGCATCCTGTATAGAAAGAAATTGTCTAGATCATAAAAGGTTAAAATCATAAAAAAAACAAAAACATGTAATGAGAATTTAGAGAATAGGGCAATCAATGCTTATAACTCTCTTGACATTGATGAGACGGTAGCTGACTCTTGTACTTCATAAGTTCATAGGAAACTCCAAATCCAGGGAAAAAATCTCCATGACATCAGAACACTTAATTGATATGTTATGTTAGGTAACAGTAATATAGACATAATTTTAAAGAAGTATACTTTTGCTAAGAATCTACTGTGACATTAAAAAAGGAAATCGGTAAAAATCTCATTCCTAAAATTTTGCTGCTTCAAATTTGGAGTCCACCGCGATCATTAATACAAATCCCAAGTTCAAGCCCAAAAGCCTAAGTAGTGAGAGGTTTAAATTGAAAAATGTTATCAGATGTTTTTATTTAAATAAAAAATATAAAGTCAGGAACTAACTGACTTACAGCTCTCACTTGTTATAAATAAAATTATGCCTCTGGCATTTTCTTTCTCGATTATTTTTAAGAATCAAAAGGAAGCAATTCTTTTTAAATAAAGTTATATTTAACAAGAAATTTTATTTAAAATTTGAAGTTATAATTTTTTTAATTGTTACTACAAGATTTTGAATAGAAACTAAAACAAGATGCAAAATCTAACATCTGATATTTCAAGTGGCATGAAGTCCGCTTGTCTCATTTACTTACGAAATCGTTAAAATTTTCATTTATTTTTTCGTCTATTCATAAAGTACTTTATCCAAATTTCGATTTCACTCTTTTCCATGTTGATCACAAAATGTAAATTGTTTTTTTGGATTAGTTATTGTATTGACTTCACAAGAGTTCTCACTATTTTATGATTTCTTATTTGCAGGCATTCAATGTTTTTTATACTGAAATTTCTCTCTTATCTTTTAACTTGCAAATCTACAAATCTAATATCAAATGTTCGTTTTAACCAGGGCTAGAGCTAATGTGTTCAATAACATTGACCATCCCTTTTTATACTCATTTACCTATAATCTGCTTGCTAATTTTATGGTCTCTACAGTATTATTTGGCTTTTTATTATAATTTTAGGCTAAAGTTAGCAAGATTAAAGACCCATAGACTTTTACTTTTGTACCTGGAACGACACTGATACCATATGTATTGCCCTCCTCCCTTGAAGGAGTATCAGCAATTATGTTTAAAGATTAAAGACCCATAGACTTTTACTTTAGTACCTGGAACGACATTGATATCATATGTATTGCCCTCCTCCCTTGAAGGAGTATCAGCAATTATGTTTAAAGATATTTTTGTTAATTTAGTTACAAAGGAAACTCGATTTCTAAATGAGCAATCTCTGGTAAATTTCAATTTAAGAAATGGTCACACCACTATAATATATTCCAGTTTAAACAATAACAAATTCATGTTAGACACTACAAAATCACCATAACCTCAAGGCTTGAGATTTATAAGTCACATTTCAATAAATAACAAATATGCACAGATATGCCATATTTTATCTTTCTTCAGATAATGCAATTAAGATTTTGCAAGAAATTTCACATAATGATAATTTAAAAAGGTTAATTCCTTCACCATTTCCTATGTATTATTTTCTTTTATTACTATATAAAAAAGATAGATCATACAAAATCTCCACAGATCATACAAAATCTCCATAATCTTTCAAGCAAACAGTCAACAACTTATCATTCAAAAAGTATCTTTGCACTTTAATTTAAGAACAAAAGGACTTAGGATTACCTTTAGGAATGCAGCTCTAGCACAATCATTTATCATGATGGAGATAAAGAAGAAGTCTATTTGGATCTGGCAAAGATGAGCATGACACCTCATGCAAGCAGCAACATGACACCCTTGCAAGGGCATCATGAGCCACACCATAGCTGAGCTAGCACAATCATGTATCATGGTTGAGATAAAGAAGAAGTCTGACTAGATCTGGAGAAGATGAGCATTACACCTCATGTAAGCAGCAACATGACACCCTTGCGAGGGCATCCAAAGCTCAAAGCTAAAGCCTGAATAAATAAAGCCATTAAGGCTAAGAGAAGAAGAGCCAAAGTTTAAAAAGTCAAATATTAAGCTTGAGCAACACCCCTCAATAGTAAGGCCAATGCCCCTAGTCCCTGGATTGTCTAAGAATATCTAAAGAGAAGGGACTCATTGAATAAACTGAACATTTAAAAGAAAAAGGCTTGAAGGGGTAGTAAAAAACAGGCCGAGGATGGTAACTCAATGCCAACTTCCAAGCTCCCTCTAGAAGGCTATTACAAGCAAAAATGCCTAGCCAAATGAAAATAGATGAACAAATAAATGAAAAATAAGATCTATGTATGTCTAAGACTTTGAGGGTTATCACATGAAATCATTCCCCCTTCCCTTTCATCATTATTACACATTATTGCCTATTTTTCACCTAGATACTTGGGAAATATGGGTTTTTCTTAAGATTTGATGCATGTATAAGGGTTAATAGTGTCCCCCTTGGTAAGACTTAGGCAAGTATTAAAATTAACCCCCTTTGTTATGTTTTTCCAAGATATTTTCACCAGGTGCTACCAATTAACAACTTGCTAAGATGCTAGACCCATCACTTCAAGTGGGTATTGTGCATGGGATACATGTACCATCCCTCGAGATCCATGACACTGCCTTGGGATCTGTGACACTACATTGGAATGTGTCACCGCATTAGGATCCGTGACAGTACATTAGGTCGTTACAGGGATGCCATGTCATCACACATGCCATGTGAACCGTTTATATGAATCCTTCTTGCTTCGTTGGACATTTCGTTGCATACCTGTGCATTAATTATTCCCTTTGTACCATACGTGGGGGGTTCTTAATGCATTGGAGAGCTAGTTTGCACATTATGAGAATGATTTCACATGGTGACTTGGACACTTTTGATGACATGGAACATTTATTAGACACTTGAAGAGTTCTAGTCTTCTTCAGCCCACATGTGCTACATGGGATGATTTTGTTGCTTGGACAATTCCCACATGTGTAAATGACATCATCTTTATCTAGAACGTCCTTCCACCTTTGGATGTTTCCTTTGATTGGGGAGGGAATTTATGTGGATGTTGGACCTACATTGGACCATTTGACTATCTCCTAGGCGCTGACATCATATTTTTGAGGGGCGCACCTCTCTTGGGCTATATTTTATCCACACGTTGGGGTCCTACATTGTATTCGACCCTTTCTAGAGGGATGTATCACTTCATGAGCATATTATTGATGTATTTTATTATTATTTGTATTTTGCTCATGGTTTTATTGGGCAAATGGTTTTGAGCTCATGGTTTTTGAGCTAGCACATGGTTTTGTAATGTATTTGAGGAGAATTCTCACCTATAAAAGGAGAAGTCCTCCATTTTCAATTCATTGGAGAATAAAGGAAAGTCTTGGCAAAGTTTTGTGTGAGTTCTTGGGCTCTCTTGGTGAATTTCTCTTCCTTCTTTATTTGATGGCAAGAGTATGAGAGATTGTTCATGAGCTAAAGGTTTGTTGGAGAATCAATCAAACAAGGTATGGTTATACACCTATCTTGCTTTCTTGTGCATGGTTAATTTTAAATTGTGTTTTTGAAGATAAATGTTTAGGGCTTTGTCTTCTCAACATAGCATTAAGTTGATCTCTTTTGATTTCCTTTAAGGTTTGATTCAACTTCATGATCTCTTTGAGTATTTCTTAGACCCATTGCCATAGTTTGAAGATCTCCCATGCTCACTCACTAGTGTGGAAGACTTCATCATTTATAGGAAATGAATCTTTATCAAGAACTAAAATGGACCCCATCACCCAATGGTAAGCAACTCTTTTCGCTGATTTCTTCAATCAAAAATAAATTTCTATCCATCCTTTTCCTAATTTTTTTGAGCTTAACTGCATATCTTTCTGTGAATCTTCAACTAGCCGATCCATCACTTTGACATCTCTTGACCAACTGTATAAGGGTTTGACAGTGCTACTATCATTGCCTATCTTATTCTATCAAACCCTAGAGTTGCTTTTATTGTGTTTGCAGGCCCAATCTAACCTAATTGTTGCAACCCTAGTATCATAGTTTGGATAATTGTCATTGTTGTTCCATCTCTAAAATTCCTATGTGAAAAAATACTTGAAATATGTAATGTCGCAGGGTTTTATACTGAGGTTTGGTATACATCATGTTCCAAATAACTCCAACCTCTAGATCAAATTTGCAAATCATCCCACGTTTCTCTCAAAGACCAAATCGACACTTCTTATTCATTGTCTCATCATCTCTGTCCTTAACTGTCCAACTGCAGAATTTTAAGGGTTCGATCTGAGGTATATCAATGATTTGGAGGGGTCACTATAATTCGTTTGGATCCCAATCTTCCCCAACTGCTAAGTCGTGCTAAAATCTGCTCAAACGTTCATCATTGGGCTAAGCCTCTTCTCTTCGGTTGCTCACTTATGATCCATTCTCCCCCAATTTTGTCATTATTCTCTGCTTCCACCTCCACTCACATGGGTTGGGTGAGGTCATCATCCACTTCCACCTCTCATCCCACTATGAGGTGGATACTAAAACTCCACCATCGATCTTTCTTCAACATCTATAGATAGATTTGCTTTGGAGAGCCTTCGATCAACTATGAATAAAGCAATATTCTATCATTCTATCAATCTTTAGATTTGTAGACTTGTATTGCATTGTTCATCTGTTCTCTTCAGCTACCCACTTTACACGCATTGTCTCTCATTATTAGGCTACTATTATAATGTTGGAATGCTACTAAATTTGAGCGAAAAGATTCATGGAGATGTATTTGGACTAGGGCACCCTCTTGCGGAAAGAATCCGAAGGAGAAAGATCGAAATCACCTCTTCACGAGCAAAGTAATCTCTCATCTAATCATTTATTCTTTCTTAATGAGAATCTCCTTTTCTTCCCCAATCTTGTATTGATTCAACTTGTTTACCTGCATTTGCTTATTACATCTTCAATAGATTGTGGTTTCTATCATCTTGAGTAAGCTAGATCTAGAGTTTTTCATTGTAGGATAGAAATGTGTTTCTTGATTCTTTATGTGCATGTTTAATTGGAGTCCATTGAGGCATGCAAGTTCTCCTCCTCCAGTTCAATTGTCAAAATCAAAGACCCTTTAAAGAGCATCTCACATTTATGTTTCTCTCTTTCCTGTTAAACTCTCTATTCATTTGATTCATTTGCTTCGCTACTAAAGTAAAATGCCCCATTTGATATCCATGTCAATGAGCCAGCCACTATTGTGCGGGAGTTTTATCCCATTGAACACAAATCCCATTTCAACGTAATCAATGACGACAGAATCGTGTGCAATGGGAGAGAAATCTCCCACAATAGTGGGTTGGCCTAATAAGATAGACAATCAGGGTGGTATATTCTACCTTTTCCAATCAAGTAAGGAAACAATGAAAACATCATGGGCTTACAGGAAGAAAGAACAAATTGCCTTGTGAATTGCTCCTTGAAGGGTCTTCTATGGTTGAGGTAGAGTTGGAGGACTAGGATCCTGAGCTCCACCACATAGAGATGTGCACACAAAATAAAAATAAAACCAACTCTATCTTACCATGGAAAACTTAGATCTACTAGCTCAAAAGATGAAATGTGAAATCTACTCTAAGATTCAATGAAAAGAATCCATACATATAACAACAATCAACAAAATAGATGGGGTGAAAGAAAGAATATTCCCATTAGTAAGAAGAAAATATTACATCAATGAGTTATCTTGTGCAAGAAGAGGCGACTCCAAATCGCTTCTCCTTAGGGTTCTCGCCTCTTAATGCTCTCATAGTCCAATGCTTCTTCTCCAACTCTTCTTCAATCTAGCTACATTCCAACGACATAATGACAACACAATAATGTGGGAGAAAATGATGCCAACTAGGCAACCTATGAGAAGCGAGATTCCAACAAAAGCAACATAAATCTAAGAATCTAGGGATGGGTGAAATGGTAGAAGGGATGCTCTATTTATAGTTCAATGAAGGGTGCCCAAAGCAATCCTAGCCATTTATGTTGAATGAAGATTAATGGTGGAGATTGAATCATCCACTCTATTGTGGAATGACACTTGGAATTGAATCATGGCCTCACCCATGCGAGTGGATGGGCAAATGAAAAATAATTTGATAAAATGCACCCACCAGTAATTAGAGTCCAGCCCACTAAATAAGGTGCATTAAGCAGAAAGTGGAAGTGGATCATTACCCCAATCATGATAATGGAATTATCGGAGAAGAATCTTATCTTCTCATTAATGCATGCACTTATTAAATGATATCACACAGGTTATTATTATGACTAGTAACGTTTCTTCAATAAACTCCAAAATATCCCCAATACTAATTATACATCCCTTTGATATTTGAGTTCGATTTATTGGTTTTGACCAAACACAGATGCATTTGACAAATAATATCCTAGTTTATACAGGGGCCAAATTTGGGAGTCAGCACTCATCATTGTGTTTAAAACCGTTATGACTAGCACAAGCCCATCTAACCCCGAGCCTGATATGTATCTCGTGATTGACAAAGTCTGACATGTACCAATAATTATCATTTAAGGAACATCCAACAATATTGAATCTAGACAAGGCTTAACACAGTAACAAGACTCAACTAAGATATAAACTGGTCCAAACCAATAATGAAAGAGGGCACAAACGAACAAAGATGGTCTCTTTCTCCTATTTTCAAGATAACTTTTATTTTTTTGTAAACCTTCCACTTGGTCCATGGAATATTTGTGTGAAGGGCCAAGGCAAGCTTTGTAGGATATCTAAGTGATGGATAAGTTGTGATTTATTCTTCTAAGCCTCGTAGGATGTCTAAGTTAACGATTGGAAATATTTTAAGCAAGCCTTGTAGGATATCTAATTTAATGATTGGAAAGATTATTGTTAAGTGATGGATAAGTTGTGATCGATTCTTCTAAGCCTTGTCGGATGTCTAAGTTAACGATGGTTTCTAAGCCTTGTAGGATGTCTAAGTTAACGATGGGAAATATTTTAAGTAAAATCATTGACTCTTTAGTCGTGGAACATTGGTCGCACTTTCTTTATGTTTGGGCCAAATTATAGGCATTACATGGGTAACAATAAGTAAGAGTGACATTACAGGGGCAAAGACACCATCACGCATTGTTTAGATATAGTGGGGATTTAAATCTACGGCATTGCCTAAATGATCTAATTCCTTACCATTTCTTAATTACCATTTAAGAAAGATGGTATGCAACATTTGGCAAGTTTAAGGTAAAGACATAGCGCTTTACCTCACAAGGCAAAACATGCCCTTCTTATCATAAAGGCAATTCAATAAAAGAGCATTGGCCCAATCTGAAATTTCCTAGGATGGATTCGTAGGATGGATTGCCATATTTATTTTTTATGGGATTTAGCATGCTATAAAACTTTAAGATGTTTCTTACTAAACATCTTTAATGGCTAGGTTGAACATCATTTGGGATGTTCAATCCTTTGGGTAGATATCCATAATGAAGGGAACACTAGATAATGGCGAGCACTACATCACTAACATAAATGAAGGGGATGGGAATTACACCCTACATAGCTCTTGATATTGAGATGTCAAACCCTATGAAAATCATTAGATGTTTCTTCTAAGACGTAACAAAGATTTTATTAAAAACTCATAATTAACCAAAATAAGATAATGTCATCATATGGGTAATATGGAAGTTTGGTGATTATTTTCAAAACTCATCAATGTATAGCAAATCATAGTTATCAATAATAATAATAACTCTAAAAATTATTATTTCATACTCCTTTTTGCAATAGAAACTAATCTTCTATCTTGAGAACCTTAATTTTCTTCCAATGTTACCTCTTAAAAGTTAACAATAGGTTTGAACTCCTTGAATATTTTAAGAGCATATAACTTATGCTTAAGAAAGTACATCCAAATTTATCTTAAGAAATCATAGATAAATTTCCTAAAATATTTGTTCCCATTCACCTTTGTTAAATTTATCACTATATTTCTTGTTTAAAAAGGCAACCTTAACAAATACCCGCACTAAATTAGTAAACCATGAACCATATTAAGTTCTTTAAAATTGTTGGAATGTCCATAACTCCTAATTCCACATCTTTTCAAATGAGTCTATGTTAATTCCTTTAATTCCTTTCACCCTTTATGACACATTTGTCTTTATCAAATGTAGCATCAAAATTTTTCTCTGTGGTTGACTTGTGACAATCGGTTATTTGTATGCCCATAACACACAAAACGTCATGCGCATCTTTTGAAACCTCCAATAATAATCATCACAACGATTTTGAAACCTTGGATGTATGTGTCCATTAGTGAAGTAATAAAGAGTTTTATCTCTCTTTTTAACATAACTACTTAAATGTCATTTAGTCTTTGAATGAAAAAAATCATGATTCTTTCTCATACAACCTTCTCATAATGTATAAGTTGTTAAAGTAAATATTAGTTTATAATAGTCAATTAGATATTAGACTTGGGCATTAATAAAGTTAACTCAACTTTAGATTATTTTATGCTTTTATGTGTTTCTCGGTCTATCCCATAATCACAAAGTGAATTGACTCGACTTGCTTGTAATCCTATATAAGAAAGCTTTCTTTTTTTCATTAATACACCATAGTTACCAAATTCGACCGAATCAGGTTGAAGAATTTGAAAATTCAACAGTTTGACCAATCATACGTTAAATTCAATTCGATACAGGTGATAGAGGCGAAATAGTTCAAGTCATCCTCCATTTTCTTGAGAGAGGATTTTGTGGGCATTCGTTTTGATGCCAAATGAGCATCTCATGGTTCATAACTCACCGCCTAATTAGATTGTCTATACCCAGTTAGTACCACTATCTTGCGATGAGTTGGTAGTCTACAGCTCAGACAACCAATTGCTTCTTCTCTACTGCTGACTCTCCCGGCGGCACATGCTTCAACGACTTTGCTGGAATAACTAGCTAAAGGAATGGGAAGGATGCAACTGAACTGGCTACACTTCCATTAATAAGTCTCATTTGGTTGTAGTTGAAGGAGGGAAAGGCTATGCTTGCTCAGGTCCACAAAAAATTCAAATGAAGTTGTATCCTTTGCAAATGTCTTAAACTGCAAAATAAACATAGGAAAAGGAGCTGAAAACAGATGAGAACTTTCTAAAATTTTGAAAAACTAACATATTTTAGTAGTTGTAGGATCTATACTCACGAAATTTTTCTGTATTGGATTTTACGCAATCGAATGTTTTCAGTATCGAATCGAATCCAAATTCGAACTTGGTAACTATGTAATACACAATATGGAGAACTCTTTTGAGTTATCTTGGCTTCTTTACTTTAACACCCTCCCTTAATGGTCAATCCACTAACTACACCAAGCTTATCCTGGAATTTTACATATTTTTGTAGACCCAAAGACTTGGTGAGAATGTCTATAGTTTGGTCCTCTGTGGGACAGTACTGCAACTTGATAGATCCATCCTCTATAAGTTGTCCGATGAAGTGGCAATGTACCTCAACATGTTTGGTACACTCATGGAAGACTGGATTCTTGGCAAGTTTGATCACACATTGATTTCCACATAATAAGGGTGTTGGCTCTGTTTGTTGCATCTGCATATCTGAAAGCATCCTCATGAGCCAGATTGCCTCACATGCTCCTTTCACTGCTCCTCGATATTTTGAGTCACACCAGTGCCAAGGCTGGAAAACATATCTAAAAGTGGATTTTCTATCATCCACAGAACCTACCCAATCTGAATCTATATACTTATACAGCCGAGGGTCTTTGCTTATGTTGTACAGAATGTCAAAGTCAAGTGTCCCTTTCACATATCTCAATACTTGCTCGCTTATCTGTATTGTGTATTAATGAGAAAGCAAAAGATTTCTTATGTAGGATTACAATCAAGTCGAGTCAATCCACTTTATGAATGTGGGATAGACCGAAAATCACAATAAAGTGAAATAAGACATAAAAGCATAAAATAAGCTGAAGTCAAGATGACTTTATTAATGCCTAAGTCTAATATCTAATTGACCATTATAAACCAATATTTACTTTAACACCCTCCTTTAATGGTCAATCTACTAACTATACCAAGCTTATCCCGGAATTTTACATATTTTTCTAGACCCAACGACTTGGTGAGAATGTCTGCAATTTGGTCCTTTGTGGAACAATACTGCAACTCAATAGATCCATCCTCTACAACTTGTCTAATGAAGTGGCAATGCACCACAACATTGCTTCCATGTGCTTTAGTTCTTGCCTGTGAACCCTTGACTCCCTTCCAAGATAATCTAAAGTCAGTGAAGCAGAAGACTCCAAAGGAAGCATAGTCTGGAAGAAAGCCCGAAGTCAACCATCTTAAATTCTTTGGTTCTACTGCCTACAATTGGATTTTAGATAAAAAGTGAACCAAGTTAGATCCAAAGAGCAAAAAGATGATGATCACAAGGTATAGAGAAAATCATAAAGCCTACCAAGTTGGTTGATATTGACACCAATAAGGTGAGCTTTAGTATAGATGTTGTTGACGAGGAAGTTGGACCTTTCCACACTTCTCTTGGATTCAAAATGACCGAGCAGCCAATGGTGGATAAGGATTCAGGTGTCAAGCTTCAAGCAACTCCACCTGAAGGGGGGGAAGATTCTGAGCATGAGCAGTCTTCTAGGCCGGTAATTTCCAATGCAGATAACCCGAATCAGCATTCAGATGACTCAAATACAGGGGAAGATGATGAGAATCACAAGAAGGGACCCAAGTGTTGGCAAAAGAAGAATAGAAGAAGAAAGATCCCCTTCCCCTCCTCTGTCCTTGGCTGAAGTTAACTAACAAAGCTTCAGTTTCTTTGATCTTGAACCATCCCCAGGAAGAAAACACCTCCTATTAAAAGGAATTGATAAGCCTCAATCTAAAATCCCAAGGATAGATAATGTTGTCAAATTGGCACAAGAAAAGCTCCAAATAGTGAAAAATCAGTTGTCTGAAAAATTGATAGAAATAAGAGTTGTAAAAGAAGAGCAACCTGAAACTTCTAGAGCTAATCAAGAAAATATGCCTAGAAGTACTAATGAATAGGGTGGTCAAACTTTCCAAACCGCTTGGGAAAAATGGTGCAATGCTAAATATGGAACAAACAGAAAAATTCCATTTGATCCTGCAAATTCTGATGACCATTCTAGTTCCAATCGTGAAAACATTGATCCAGCCCCAATCACCAATCTGAATTGTAAATCAAAAAATTAGATCATGATTATTATTCAGAGATGGTCCTCTTGGGCTAAGACACAAAAGGTTATATTCAAGAACAAAGTTACATGGGGAGAATTAGCCTTACGAATCACTTGGGGATTCACAGGTAACTTGGAACTATGGTAGCAAAGGCTAAATCCAGCTGATAAATTGCACATCATGGAATTTGAGAAACCTTTGGACGAACTAGTAAAAGGAGCAGTACATGAATTCTATGGAAAGGCTAAGATGGATACACATCTGTATTCAGGTTTATTTATGAACCAAAGATTATGCAATATTAAAGACCTTCCAGAATTTTATTGTACTATGCAAGATCTTTTGTACAAATCCTGTGACCCTAGTAATCCAGCTTACCTTAGGAAATATTTGTTTGCAGTGCCTGGTAGAATACCTTACTTAGTTAGAGAAAGAATGGAAGAACAGATCGACATAGAAGAAATTTCTCTAGCAGGCGTGCATGAACAAATACTAACCACTTTGCAAAAAGAAAGCATGCATAGGAAGACTGCAAAGTCTGTCAAGAAACAATTAGGATTTGTCGATACTGTCTGTGACATATTTGCAGAGACTTACCATTTTGGTTGTGGCAAATCCAAACACAAAAAGAAAAACTGTAGAGCACATTGCAAATGTCATGAATGTAAAGATAGGTCACACAAACCACAATATAGGTTCAAGAAATCATGCAGATTCTCAAAACCTGGTAAAAACCCCAGAAAAACATTTTTTTTAAAAAGACAGACTATGATCCTGCTGGAGACAAGGCTAGGAGGACCACATCATCGACAAAAAGCAAGATAGATATCAGAACCTGGTGGAGGAGACACATGGCACTGTCCTGGGTATGCTCGTGGAGAAAGGCCTCTAGCTCATCAATATAAATCCCAAACAATGTGGGGGACATAGGGCAGCCATATTTAACTCCAATGGTACTCTTGATGAAATCTAACATCCCGTGAACTGTGCAGAGGCAACCAAGAACCGACTCATAGAGGCGTGTGATGGCAGTCAATAGGGTATGGGAGATGCCAATGTCTTTGAGCCTCTAAAACAGGGCTTCTCTCGGGCCAGATTTGAAAGCCTTTCGAAAACCTACAAAGCAGCAATAGACTTTCAAAGACCGATGTCGTGCCTCCTCAATGATGGCCTGAAGGGTAAAAATGTGATCAATGGTCCGATGAGCAGGTCGGAATCCTACCTATCCCTTAGCTCTGAGGTGTCTACTCTCAATCTCACTAGAGAGCTTCCTATGGAGAGTCGTAGCAAAGAGCTTCGAGAATGTATGGCCCACCATGATTGCCCTGTAATTGTTGGGATCTGGACTAGGGCCCGATTTGTGTATCGGTGAATGATGTGATGCAACCAAGTCGAAGGAAAACCTGTACAAACCACATGGTTGAAGAGATTAGCCAAGTGAGAAACCAAAGCATGAAGACCGTGCTTAAAGAACTCTACCTGAAAACCT
Source organism: Picea engelmannii (assembly GCA_009831015.1). Classification (NCBI taxonomy): domain Eukaryota; kingdom Viridiplantae; phylum Streptophyta; class Pinopsida; order Pinales; family Pinaceae; genus Picea; species Picea engelmannii. The sequence goes on from ML811010.1 coordinate 186,668, forward strand.
TCCTCATTTGTTGCTTTGTTGTTGTTCATCACCCTAACGGCTTCTCGGATGTCCTTGTTTGAAAATAACAAGCATGAGAAGGGTGGAGAGGTAACCTCAATCTGGGCCTGTCCCAGAATATCATAGAGAGTGGATCTGTGGGAAAACATGGAGTCGGGGTCAAGGTCAGATGGGAGGGGGGAGTGACAAGGGAGGATGGTACGCCAGAAGTTTTTAGGGGAGTGAGTAAGGGAAATGGATAAGTTATATCTCCTCTGAGAGACAAAGAGGCGTTTCTTGCGACGAAGGAGACAACGATACTAAGCTTTGAGGTTGGGTTAGGAGGGGTGAGCATGGGTGAATGCATGTCGAAGTTGGCACTAGAGGACCTTGCAGTTAGGACAGGAATTGTGTTTTAGGGAGGTGGAAGTGGGACGAGAGGAGTTAGGGAAAGATTTGAGGGTTGCATCCCAAATGGTGGATGAGAGGTAACCATACTTGGTGGAGGCAGAATCAAGTAAGGAGAATTGGGTCTCGGATGGGAGCATATGTCAGAGGTGGGTGGAAAAGGCGTTCGGTTCCCCCTCATAGAAGCAGAAGATAGTGTGGGATGGGCCCTGGGGGGGATGTGGGGGGAGCGGGGTGTAAACTCGGAGAGAGAAGGAGAGAAGAGCATGGTTAGCAAGGGGCATGGCGGAAACATAAAAATGATGAATAAAGAGGAGTAGGTTATGGCTAGATACGACGTAGTCCACTACACTCGCCCCTCCTCCATGAGGCCAACACATGAAAAAGAAAAAATTTGGGAAGCATGGGAGCTCGTTCAGGATCAACAACTCCTGAGATTCCCCTAAGTGTAAAAGGTGTCGATCATAGGCTGTGAGAGGTCCCAAAGCATCACCAAACGTTCGGTGAAGCCCTCCTGACTCTGGATCAATCTCCTTGATGCAAAACATGTCATTCGACCGGTCTTGGAGAGGAATCTGGAGGGCTCTGGTGCGGGAGTTGAAGTCACCTAGGAGAACCACCTCTCCAACCACCATGTACTAGGTGATGTCGGCATAGAGGTCTATAAAGGGGTCCATGTCAAGCCCATTATGAATGGCATATGATGAAGATGTTGGAGGGAAGTAGCAGACGACAATGTAAATGTCCCTTGGGAGGGGGGAAACACCCCGAACCCGAACCTGCATAAACCTAGCAAACTCATCTGTGGTGACTAGAGAAATCATGCTCCAAAGGGAATCTCTAACAAAGCAAGCAAACCCTCTTAAACCTCTGATGCCACCCGAGCTCCTCATCTCATGTATACATGCTGAGAACTAATGGTATCCTGTAATGATCGGGAGAGGTCGAACAGGACTCTCATGCATCTCGGTAATGAGTAGTATGTTCGAAGACCCAAGAGCATCATACAATAAACTCAGCGATGACCAAAAAGACCCATTGTTATTCCAACAGCTGATGGAAATGCATGCTCCATGTCGTCCCTCCCAGCAGGCCCATTATTTGGAAGTCCCAGATCGTGGTACCCACCTAGGTGGGAAAGAGTCTTTGATGACTGCTCAGAGGTTTTTGATGACTACCCGTTTTCTTGTCGGGCATACTGTTGTTACTTGCTCCCTAGAGCGTTTGAGCTCTACAACCTGTGATCTGGTGAGGTCTTCGTCTAGGAAGATATCACTAGGAAGAGAAAACCGGTCTTGGAGAGGAATCTGGAGGGCTCTGGTGCGGGATTTGAAGTCACCTAGGAGAACCAACTCTCCAACCACCACGTACTAGGTGATGTCGGCATAGAGGTCTATAAAGGGGTCCATGTCAAGCCCACTATGAATGGCATATGATGAAGATGTTGGAGGGAAGTAGCAGACGACAATGTAAATGTCCCTTGGGAGGGGCGAAACACCCCGAACCCGAACCTGCATAAACCTAGCAAACTCATCTGTGGTGACCAGAGAAATCATCCTCAAGAGGGAATCTCTAACAAAGCAAGCAAATCCTCTTAAACCTCTGATGCCACTCGAGCTCCTCATCTCATGTATACATGTTGAGAACTAATGGTATCCTATAATGATCGGGAGAGGTCGAACAGGACTCTCATGCATCTCGGTAATGAGTAGTATGTTCGAAGACCCAAGAGCATCATACAATAAGCTCAGCGATGACCAAAAAGACCCATTGTTATTCCAACAGCAGATGGAAATGCATGTGCCATGTCGTCCCTCCCAGCGGGCCCGTCATTTGGAAGTCCCAGATCGTGGTACCTGTTATCCCTGATTTTTAGGGATAACCAGGAGATCATGTCTCGAGGTCCACAGGTCCCAGACATGGAGTACCGAGAGCAAGATTGACCTGAACATGGCCCTGGAGCGCCTATCCTTTTCTTCTTTTATCAGACTCGTTTTGTCAACGCAGCAGCATCCATCACCATCGGCTTGGTCTTGTATCGGAGAAGGCTCTTGCTCCATGAGGTAATTGGTCCAGGTATCATGGTATGTGTCACTTTTGATCATTAAAACCTTTAGATATATGCATCTGATTCCTTTTATCTCTGACAACTGCTTGGATCTTGCATTAACACACTTGACCATGCTTGGGGAGATTGATAGAATGCCCTAGCAAGCCTGTACCCATAGGTTTTGGTTTGCCACTGGGGGATTTCTGAAGAGCCATCGTCCGCTCCCATCATACCACCACTTTTTCATCTTATCTCCTGCTCATTTATCCCATTCCCCTTGTCCAGGCATTGGATTGAACTGTTTGTAGGGTTTCACCTTATCTTGTGGGAAGAAGGGGCTAAAGGCCCAGAAGGTAAAAGCAGCTGGTAAAAGATAAAAGCCTAGAAATAAAACCTCGAGATACTTCGCCCAGGGATCCCCGAGAAGGCAATAAAAAGCCTCTTAGCAAGAAACAAGAGGGACCCGGAAAATAACAAACAAGACCTAGCCAAGAGGATAGGGGGTCTCATCACGAGCCAGCCTATTAGGTCCATGGGTACCTAACAGTATGACATTGCCATCATCTGGTTACCACGCCAGGGTAGTGACCTTTGCTTGCATGGCCAAGGGAAAGGGGGTCTCATCACGAGCCAGCCTTCTCATCTCTGTGAAAGTACTTGTGGGTAACATTGTCAGCTCTGGTCACCATGCCAAGGCAGTGTCCTCTGGTTAGCCCTTGAATCAAAAAAGAAAAGAAGAAGAAAAATCAAATAAAGAAAAGAATAAAGGCAAGAACGGGCTTGGAAAAATTGCATCCATGACGGGTACAACTCGCCTTCTACAAAGGCACCCACAAATAACATTATGCAATCCCTGGCTCTCACTCTACCCACATGTCTGGACATCCCCTAGCCACATCACCTCATTTACATGGCTTGGATGAAACCTACCTGGGGACTTCCCTTTTCTTGTGCATACTAGCCCAATAGGACGTCTTGTCTTTTTCTCTGATCTTGTATTGTAGGTTTTTGTAATATCTTTGAGTTGTTGAACAATATATCAGGGTTTTTATGCATGTGTTTGATAATATTAATGATGAAATGTGATTGACATTGCTATGATCCCTGTGACTAATGAGCCCATGGAGGGCGTAGTTTTTGATGTGCAGGACCATGCTCGACGGACAGGTACCATTTGGACCGGTACACATGGGGAGATGATTAGTTCGGACCTCCATGGGGCTAAAGAGCCCATCAGATGGTTGTTGAGACCCCGTCAGAGGGGCAGAGACAGGACAGTGTTTGATCGATGTTTTGCACCGAAGAAGAAGACGACGTTTCACCAGAGGCACTTTGTCAGAACCCGACCTAAGGGGAATGACCCATTTTCAGTGGAACGTTGGCCTTGGAAGGCTCAGAACATCCCCATCCTCACCATGACGTCATCCAGCTTCATGGTCATTCTTGGAGGCAGACTGGGCAGCAGTGGCACGTGTGGCATGTTGGAGAGGCCCCTAGTGGCTAGCATTTTGCTCCTGGATGTCTCATCTACCCTAAAAGGGGCTAGCACCTCCCTTGAAGGGGATTTTACCTTTATTACAGCTCAGTTAGGGTTTTAATTTGACAATTTAATGTAAAAATAGTATTTTGGTCTTGTCAGCCATTTTTATGACCTAAAATCAATTAAGGTCATTGATACAATATATATTGAGGAGTTTTAGCCTCATTTTATCATAACACATCACTCACTCATTAGTGAGGTCTGATTTTTGCGCCCTACTTGGGTAAATTTGTTGGTTTAGTGAGGCGCACTTGTTGAAGGAAGGCTTTTCTTGGCATTTTTGGCATTTCTCTTGAAGGAAGGTTTACAACTAGGGTTCGCATGTTATTTTCATGATGATATGTAAGTCTTTTTTCTGCAAAAACTTCTTGATTGAATGGTTGTAGTCTTATATTCTTGCATATGTTTATAATTTGTTGATTAAAAACCCTAGGTGACAAGCACACAAGTAGGTCCTTGTTTCATGTC
>ML811010.1:216811-231135 GCA_009831015.1 Picea engelmannii
TATAGATTCCATGCCCTAAAGATTCCACTTCTTCCTTTCATCATAGGATCACAGATGTGGATGGACAACCAGGGATACTTTAAGGCTTCTCTTCGAAGAAGACTTCTTCTAAGGTCGAACTGAACACGTACTGCCTTTCATGGCTGCTACCATGGGATATATACTTCATCATCTTCAATGGATCATAGGATTAGCTCCCTTCTAATCCTTGCTTCATGTATGAGTGCATGTTTTTCTTTTGGAAATATATAATCGACTCCCTCCATTTAACAGAGTCCATACTTCCGTCTGCATGCTTATTGTCTTCTGCAAAGTGTCATAAGTCTTTCTCTAATTTCCTCTTGATTGCTGACTTCTTTCTATCTTTGCTTCTTCTAAGTTTCTTCAGGATTGATTCTGATTTCGGCTTATCTTGTAATAGCTTCCACATGATTTGTTTGATGTATTTCATCCTTACATGTGTATTATCTGACTTGTATAATGATAGCAATCCTTATCTTGTTTGTTCTTCCATAGGTATAGTTCTTCTTAGAACATATTATCTTCTAAGAGATAGATATACAAGATATGTACATAGACTATGCAAACAATATATGTAGAAGAACTAAGAAGAGTATTGTTACCTTGTCTTTAGAAGAAGAAGTCTGTTTTATCCTGCTTGGTCTTCTTTGTAGGTTCCTTTTCTTCGGCAACTGATGCTTCGTGTGTCCCCTTCCTTTTCTTTAGCTCGGGACAATGATTCTTGTATTGACCATACTTTCGATAGTTGAAGCATTGTATTTCTGACATGTCTTTCTCTTGATTTGGCTTCTTCCTTGAACCAAACTTCCTTTTGTTCCTAAAATTCTTGGATCTTGCTGTAAAGGCTTGATCATCGTACTTCTTTTGGGGTTTCTCTTTTGCACTGATCCTTGATTCGTCTTGAGCACAACAAGTCCAAAGTTATTCAAATGTAGGATACTCCTTCCTTGTGTTCATGCTTGCGACAAATGCATCCCATGTCTTGGGAAGACCATTGAGTACTATGTTTTCCAATTCCTTCTTTGAAATGATCTCTTCAATAGCTTGTAGTTGATCTCTTAACTGTGAAATTCTCACAAGGTATGATGTTATGCTGTCATCATCATTCATCTTCATGTCACGGAGCTCATTCTTCAGACTCATTACTTGTCCAATGTCTCTAACTGAGAAGAGGTTTGTTAGGGCATCGTACATCTTCTTTGATGAATCAAGATGGGAGATGTAGGGTATCAAGTGGTCTTTTATAGAGTCCATTATGATACTCATGGCATTGATGTCACCGTCTTTGAACTTTTCCATAACTGCAACGTTCTGTGGTTCTTTCTCTTTTCCTTCTTCAAACTCTGGTTTCACGATCTTTCCTTTCACGATATCCAACACTTTATTCTTGGCAAGGATGAGGTCAATCCTTGGCTTCCACGCTCTGAAGTTAGGAGCTCCATATAACTTGTTTTCTGACTTCATGGAGTAGGTCATGGCTTCTTTGACTTGGTCAATCTTAGATTTGACCAAAAACTCAAACTTGACGTCTTGGCTTGCTGAGAGTACCAGGAGATGCGCTAGGCTAGGGCGCACTGGTCTATCTGGAAATTAGGTCAATCCCTTCACTTAAGGTGCCTCAACGAGAGGATTAGGGTTTCTGCAACTGTACCTGCTAGTAACCCTAGCGAAAGTGCTTTGGTGACTGCTCCTGCTAGAAACCCTAGCGACAGTTCTTCAACGAGCTTAATATCCTTATGGCTATGCTCCCTTCCAGTGGTTAGACTGAATGAAGGAGGTTTGGGCCCATAACCTGTTAGAAGATAATGGATGTGCTCGTTTTACCATCGAAAATATCACTATTGTCACCCAACCATAGGCCGAAGTCACCCTCCGAGCACCTTAACCTTGACAGAGAATCGCTTCGGAAGCAAACCCTAGGCTAGATAGCCAAACAAAGGGTAGCGCACCTTTCTCCAAGGATAGCGCACCAAACAAGCGCTGATCAAATAGTCCAAACCATAACCAAGAGATGGTCCAAGCCAAAACGTAAGCTGCTAGCTGCAGCAGCTGCAATGACAACTCTCCTCCAAACTTGCGCACAAACTAGGCAATTGCAGTGCGCACAAGTGATGCTCTGCAATTCTGAGAATGCCTGCCAGAATGATGATTGGCATCCTGTATTTATACTAATTCTGGCTAACTGTCTGGGCCGACTTCTCATTCTGGGTGTCTATTTACTTAGTATATAATATTTCTTTTAGCTGACTTCTTCTCTTGTAGGCTAATAACCTAATACCAATTATCCTCTTGAGCCGACTTGTATTCTAGGGTTATTTGCCAACTCATTAGGGTTTCTTCTTGCTTCCCGGAATATTCTATTCTCGTCAGGTTTACACGTGGAGGTAAATACCTGTCGTAGCTACCATAATATTAACAACGTGTTATAAGCAAAATTCGTCCGTTGGGACAGATCCAACCTATCCGGCTGTGAAGCCGGTTACAGCCTCTTTGATAGCTCGGCACGAGGTAGAGACTACCTGCACCTCAGATGGTCCTTCGCCTGAGGCGGTAAAGAAGAGGAAAAATCAGAGGTGAAAGACTTCCGAGAAGTCTTTCTTAGGACCACTCACCCTGGGTGTTGTCCTCCCTCAACTTCCTGGATGGCCAAAATGGCATGAGGGGTGAAAATTATGGACAATGGGACGAAAATAAATTCACTGTTTGCTCCCGTAAAGCCTTGGAAGATGGCCCAGAGTGGGTTCCCAGGGTAAACCAAGGTTCTGGACAATAGACCAGTGGACGCCTCAAGTGAAAAAGGTGAAAAATAAGGGTGAAAAATGAGTTTAAAAGCTACAACCAAGTCTTTTTAGATGGCTGTAAATTGCGAACAACAAGCTGTTCAAATCTTTTAAGGCAGGGAAATAAGACCATAATGGCTTGGTACTCTCCGGGGTGACCCAGGAAGTGATCCCGAAAAATTGTCAAATCAAAAGGGGGGCTGTAAATGAAGATGGACAACCTTTTTACGAGCTGTCACAACTATGTTTAGGAGAGTATTTACAGCTGCAATTTCTGTTCGTGGATGAATGGTGGATTGACAAAAGGTTTGACTTTAAAATGTGTTTTATTGGTGAATTTTCAGTTATTAACACATGCATTGGCCACCAAATAATTTTAAAGGTTATTCCGATCAGGCAAACACCTATTATTCCGATACTGTGCCAACTAGTATAAAGAGAGTAGTCTTAGCAGACTACGATGGTTAGGTTGAAGAGTGCCCCATGCAGTTCAGAAAAACAGAGATTAGCGGCTTCTCGTCACTCGCGCTTTCGGGCTCTTAAAGCTGCTTGGATGGAAGAAGGATACCTGCGAAAAGGAAGAGGCCCAGGACCCCCCTAAAGGGACTTTTAGCTAAGCTTACCCAAGCAGTGTAGTATCCCAACCAAGCTGAGCAATTCAACTCCTTGACCGTGTGGTACTAAGGAAAGACCACTCAATTTATACTAACCAAACAACTTTCGAGGGACTCCTAATGAAGACTCCCTTAGTATTCTATGGAATTGAAATTGCTTGAAATAAATGACCAGACCATCCACGTGGCGAGATCACGTCTCGCTTTCATAAGCATGCCTCCGGGTCAATAAATTAAAATCTATCTAAAACTTTATACAAAAATAAGTAAATAAGTATGTGACATATACGTCACAGCTAAATAGTATGTGTACGCATATAGTTAAATAATATAGGTTTTGTTTTGAATGTGTATGGGGCGGACCCCTGCTTTGTTTTCATGGTTTTTGTGGTTTTCTGAGTGTTTTTAGCTTGCTGATTTTTGCGTGGCCCCTTTAGGGGCAGCCACCTGTAGATTAGTGTACGAGAAAATATACAATGAAGAATGACAAAATCAACTAATTACAAGTAAACAATTATACCATTCAACCCAAAGGAATGGGTTGAGGCACTTTACGAGCGGACGGGCCGCCATATGCATGAAAGCCCCAACTGATTCCTTGTATGGGGATTGGAAGTTTACTTATTGAAATTCAAAACAATGATGATTATTTACGAAGGTAAAAATCAGATTTTATAAACAAAAATTTATAAGCAAACTACTCAAACTACCTACACAAGCAAAGCATATCGACATGGGTACATGTGCAATTTTTTTTTGAATGAGTGCAAATGGATTCAAGGTGAAAATGAGTGCACGTGAATTCAAGGTGAGTGTGAATGGGTGGATTTACCGTTTAGATCTGATGTTTTTTCTTCGCTATCCTACTGACCCCTTTGCCTCAAATAGGTCTTTAGATGGTCCCCAACTGCTTAGGAGAAGCAAAGTGGGTGATCGGATTATATCTTTGCAGGAAAACAACAAAATTTTAGTGATTATATATGAAAAAAGTGAAATAAATGAAACAAAAATTTACACATAAAAGATAAATAAGAACCGAGTAAGATGGCTGTCTTGGGGGGAAAAATTGACCAAAATGGTCAATTTTCCTGTTTGGGGCAGCAAGGTTAGTAACTGAAAATCATAACAAAAATTTACATGAAAGAGATAAAGAAGCAAGCAAGCAAGAGCAACCAACTAAGAGGCTTATTTAAGGGTTGTCCTAAGGGGCCCTCGGACTCCCGACCACTAGCTAAGGCTGAAAACAACTGAATACTTCAGAAAATATTCACTAAAACACGTCAAACAAGTTAAACAAAGCTGGTAGAAAATGAAAGCAAGTAAGTTAAACCCAATGAAGCAGCAACAAACACCTAGTTAACCAATCCCTCCTGGAGATAGCTAACATAACAAGTACTTACTACTACCCCTCAACTCTTAACCAACAAGTGACATGCCCAACAACCAAAGTTTAACAAGTATCACACACACAAAGAGCTTTGGAAAATTTCAGCAAAGATTTGGTACTATATTTATTCTCCCCTTCTGTACAATGCCATCCCTCTTATTTATAAAGAAGAGGTGAAGGCTTAGGGTTAGGCCACAAGACACTTGTCACTTTTCGAAAAGTGACAATTGACCAACCCTTAAAGTTTTTTTTTTCTTTGTTTTTAATCAAAAAGTAAACTTATCCAAAATGGATCTTATCCAAAAGGGATCAAATCAAATCTGATTAGACCTTTTAATTACAATGTATACAAGCCAAAAGTAAATCATGCGAAACTAAACTATTACAAAAAGTCATTTTCATAAAATGACAAAAATTAGTATGCCACATCATCATTTGCCTATGGATTTGTGCCATCCCAAAGACTCTTTGATTGCTGCCATGTTTTGCAGTCGTAGATGAGGTGACTTAGGACAGTTCCCGACCATCCATGGCTGTCGGATTCACTGGGATGAAGCCCCAAGGTGTGGGGAAATTGTAGAGCTATTTAGGAGGGCAAGGGGCCTTTCGGCTTTGGTCGTTGTATATAAGGAAATGCCCGTTGTTCAGGCACTTTTCAGACCTAATTATACACCCCTTTTGCTGCCTATAAGTTTCCTTGTGAGCTGATCGAAGCATGGCTTCGATTTGGGCCTTTTCCAGCGAAGGGACCCCCTGGACCTAAACCTTGGGAGGCTTTTCCCCTATACCAAAAAACCACAAAACTGGTTTTTCTTGTGCCCATGCTATAGCTTTGTTCGCCATCTTTTCGTTGCCTTTCGTTTGGTGCAAATTTGACTTCGGATGAGCAAGATATGGCCCCAAAAAGGTACTTGGGAAGGAGTTGGTAGATTGACTGATCAGGGAAAAATTTGAAATTGAGGCAAAATTCTGGGCTGGACACCAGAATTGACAGGCTGCTACATGCATGCATACCTGTAGCTGAAATGGGTTTTCTTTATTTGCCCCAATTTGGCCTCCTTTCGACACGTGTTTTTGGGCCAATAATGAGTCTCTGTCACTCTGGGACGTGCCACTGAAATTCTGGGCTGAATTTGAGGAGGTGAATGCCATGGATACATTCTTGACTTCGCCTTRGTCGTTTTGACTAGTTACGGGCGAAATTCTGCCTTYGTATGGCGAAGTTATGGTATTAAAAATCCCARTGACCCTAGGGGGACTTAAAWTTTTTATTATATAGCTTAAATATATATACAAAATTTATTAAAATATTTTTAATTTTATTAAWTTTTTTTAATAATAATTTCATTTTAATATTATATATATAATACCYYGGATGGGGTGCCACCTAGCACAGAGGGGCCACGTGGCACAKCGCTTGGCYRGGCCTTAAATATAGGCCAYCGGCTCCCATCCCCTYGCCATTAAGGATGGGGGCAAGCTGGTTCAGCCARGCCGATGAGCCAAGACTTCTCGCGCGYRTGATGGGAGYGGAACCACARAGCACTCAGCGGRCTGCCTTAATGGCGGGTYTGGTCACTTTACTCCTCATGAATTTACTYGATTTCRGAGAGGAAGAGGSTCATTTGGAGCTGAAGCTGCAACATTGGAGCATCCTTGAGCTCTGGTGCRACTGGAATGGTCTAACTRTCGCCAGAGCCAYTGCTTGGCACCTCCAAATGCCAAGGGAAYGAGGCAAGCCCCGCAGGGGGGCTGCCTGGTATGCTTCGTCTGCRCGTAGAAAGAGACAACAAAACTTCGAGCGGGCACTRTCCATGGCAAGGACGCAKCTTGTCCRAAAACACAGAAGMCCTGAGCTGCCTCCCATGGCCTATACTGAAGAAATTATCCCGGATGAACCCATTCAAGTCCCCGCAGCACACYTGCTTTTCATAGTCCCAGACAATTGGAACCCGCCGACATGTTTTYYCGGGGAAACTACCCARCRAGCCATCAAGGAACATCACAGCTCCAACATARRAGAAGTCCAATTGGACGATTTCCCCCCCTGCTATATCATAGAAGAAATTCCGGCAGAGATGGAGSCAGAACCGATCGTAGGAGCAGTCGAGATCCCTCCAACAGAAGCCCTGGAACGAAACGATGCAGCCGAGGCCGAGGCAATTGGTATGGAAGGCRAGGCGTTAGGGGCTAGTTTGGATAGGGAGGGTGGCACCGCTCCTATGCCACGTCCTCTGTYTGTCATGCAAGAGGAAGGGCGTGGCCACCTGCCACTCCTCCACCCGGACCACCTGAAGTTAATCTTTGAAYTAYRGAGCTTGGTGGAGGACCTAATCCACCGCACCAGTCTAGTAAGCCAACGAGTAGAYCTGCTCTACGAGGCCTACTCCAATACATCGCCARGAAAGYMCTSCCCGACGTGTGCACAKGCCTTCGTGTTGACAGCCAYCGAGGATGGCGAGGGYGACATGGATGAAGGCGAGGCCACCAGGTAAAATGTCACAGTTAATAGTTTTAGTCTTTTCTCTGTTTTCCTCAGACTAKGCATGGCTAAACGCCATTATTTTGTAACTCTAAGACTCAAAGMTTTTTCTCAGACTAATGGCTGCCAGTTGTCTTGGTTTCCTTYGGGCAAGACAAATGGCARCCAATCTATMTCCCTCATAGATTGCATAGATAGCCAGCTGTYTCGGTTTCCGCTTACAYGRCGAGACAGTTGGCAGTCATGGTGTTTATGGTTTAACCTGTTTTTGGAAAGYTAATACAACAGACTCTGCTCTTTTTTACTTAAAAAAAAAATATTATATATAWAATATATATTATATATAWAATATATATTATATATATATWTTATATAAAATATAYAYTATRTATATWTTGAAAATTAAATTAAAAACTAAACAAAATATTGAAAATTAAAAATAAATTAAATAATATATAAAAATTATATAWAAAAAWAAAATTTAACTAAATAAAAAAAAACAATTTTAAACCCCTCCCTCGACGGTGTTTGGAGTAGCGGAGGGAGAGGAKGTGCTGGTCTGYGYGGAGGAGGGAGAATGGGGGGAYTGGTGGGAGGTCACACGTGGGGGAGGAGGGGTGTTGGGAGGYCGTGGGGAGAGGAGGTGGTGTAAACCYGCGGGGGAGGAGGGGGTTGTGAGGTGGAGGGAGGAATGGAGAGYGGAGAAGGAGTGGAGGAGTGAGTCGGGAGTGGATGCRCGGTTGGTGTGGGAGAAGGGAGCGCGCAAGGAGGAGGAGGATGAGGGAGGAGYSGGGGAATGGAAGGGGGGAGCATTGATRAACYATGTYGTTGAAAAACATTCCTAGAGAAYTGACGGTTACAACAACTGATGACCCATGTATTCCGGTAGATGGATTGTTTTGTATATGGATGTCAATAATCARATATAGGTACAAGAGGAAGCAGAAGAAAGTTCRAAAGATTGAAGCCCTCACAGTGATGAAGATRTGACCACATAGATATTTAGATAAGTAGWCATTAAGGGAGAGTGTTGGAATATATAATTCCTACTTATCTAATATGCTTGCTAATGTATTAAGAATCAATCKCACGTGAGATGTGTGATCCTATTCTTAGGAGGTTGTTTGAGATTTGCATTTGTGAGATTCTAGTTTGGTGTCTGGTTGAGATATTCTCTCAACCTCTCCATTTATCTTTGGAATAAGTTAGATTTGATAACAACCATATGGACTCTATATATTGGAGTTATGTTGTAATGTATGTATTCAGTAATTCAATAGAACTTTGTGTGTTCTCAATTATTTGTGTCTACTCTCCCATTTTATCAGTTGTGTGTATTCTCCAAGTGAGGTGCCTAGCCTCTTATAAATACAGGTTGAGCTGCCCAGAATTAGGTCAGGGCTGACCTGTCCACTTAACCCCTTTTAATTTATATTTATCTTTTGTCAAGGCACAATAGGGCCGACTTTTACAAAGGCACAATAGGGCCAACTTAACAAATAATATAATAATGTTCTTTAGGGTTTTGTCTTAGTCAAATACAATATGAATACAATAAGAATATTTTCCGAAGCTACTCAAACTTCAACAAGAGACCCATCCTCTTTAAGTCTGGATACTTGATCTGCTTTGCTTGGTTATTTTTGTTGTCATCTGTACCAGGATCATTTGAGTATCCCCACTCTTCTAGTTGAGTCCATTCCCTCCATGTGGGTCTGCTAAGGATAACTTCATGATCCCTTAAGCATGATATAACAGACTCACTACTTTCCTCTTTGAAATTATAGATAGGTTGCCCCCAAAGTTTGTATAGGTCATCCTCACTTATGCCTATCATCACAGGTCGTCTTGGAGTTTGGTTTCTGATAGATCCAATGTATACACCACAACCAAAGAAGCTGACACCATAGCCTTGATGTTCTACGGTCGATATTGAGAGCACACTAACTCTCATGCTTGGTAGATAAAGTACCTTTGGTACCCTAAGAATCCTGCCTGATTCTATCTATAATGATATTGTCCCTTTTCCTTGGAGTGCCACCATGCTAGAATGCACACCACACTTCCCGAAGCCTGAATTTTGAGCTGTGAACTCCTGAAGTGCAAGTCTTTCACTTGTCATATGATTTGTGGGACCACTGTCTATGTACCATCCTGTCCTGGTCCTGTCCTCTGCATCCAAAACAGAGTTTATTCATCTCAGAACATTCTAGAGAACTCATGAGTAGTGGCAACCAACTGCTGCTCTTCTTCCTCATCTTTGTCCTCGATTTCTGCTGAGGATGCTACCTCCTTCCGTTTTCCTTTTGTACCATAGCCCTACTTGGCTTGAGAGCACTGGCTGGCAGAATGTCCAAATTCTCTACACACATAGCATTGGACATGTGAGAGGTCTTTCTTGGGTCTCTCCTTTGTGGCTCCTCCTCTAAAGGTTGTTCCTCTTCTGCCTCTTCCTCCCCTCTTGGAGGTGAGAGCGATATTCTCCTCCTCTTCCTCTTCATTCACATTTCTACCTCTTCTGATGTCTTCTTGGCAGCAATCGTTCCCTAATCTTTCCCAATCTGGTAGATTCTCTCTAGCTACTACCCCTGCAATGAAGGAATCCCACTCCTTTGGGAGGCCCCTTAAGGCTGAACGAACTATCTCAACTGGGGACAATTTTACCCCCACTGCAAGGAGTTCATCTAGTAGCTGTTTCACTTTGGTGAGGTAGACTATAACGCTTTCCCCTTTAGACATCTTTGTGTGATGAAGCCTCTCTTTCAGAGCCATGATTCCGCTCTCATGCCTAGCTTCAAACAACCCCTTCAGATGTGTCCACATTTCATGAGTTGTTTGCTTCTCACCAATGTTTGGTACCAGATGATCCTTAACTCCATCTAGAAGGATCCTCTAAGCTCTGATTTCTAGAGCATGATGTAATTCTTTGTGTTTAGCATCAGTGGGGATTGTGGCTTTCTTCTCAGCAATACCCCATACTTTGCTCTCTTGAAGGGCATTCTCTCAACCTCCCTTGGAAGAGCCTCCTCACTCAGTCGACTTGCTTCACTCTCTTGAAGTCTCCTAGGTTATTTGTAACCCTAGCCCTTTTCTCTCATGCAATCCTGACCCTTGGATCTTCTTATCAAGATCTTGATCTAATGGTGGGACTTAATCACTCATTGAGACAACTTAAGTCACATCCAACGACTGTGACTTAATCTCAAGTTGACTTGAGTGCTCCCCACAGATAAAGTGTTGTCTAGACATAAGTTTGGGCCTCTTCCACACTGCGAGACACCCCTAGTGTGGAAGTACCTTCCCGATCTACATAATCTAACATGTATCTTCCTCTAGCTGGGTTGAGTTGTAAAGAGTTGCTCCGTATGCCCAAACACCATCTAGATCTTTTGGTCTAAATCGAAACCTTCATTGTTTTGAAGCATGTCCTTCTTTCCCTTGCCTAAGCGAAATCATGGACGATTCTATTAGAGATTGCTTGGGAAGATGTCTTGACAACATGGTCTTTATATACCTTTTATTTCTCCTTGTAGTTCATGTATTTACCGGGGCTCTCCATTGGTCCTTTCCTTCAAATTGTTTCATCAATAGCTTGGGAAGATGATTCTACAATAAGATCTCTGTATATTGTTTCTTTATTCTTATAGATAATGTGCTTTGCTAGGCTCTCTAATGGGCTTTCCCTTTGCACTGTAGGTTCATCCCTAGCTTTCTCTTCTGATTCATCATATCGTTCATTCATTTACAATAAAATTACTTTTTAAACTAAAGGACAATAAAATTGCATTATGACTTAAGTGGTTCAATTTTATAACTTTAGTAAGATGCACTTTACAATAAGGTTAATTTATAATTTTAATTGCAAGCACTTACAAAAGATGACATAAAAAATGAAAGATTTGAACTCAAGACCCCTATTTCTAAAAAGTAACTTCCAACCAAGTGAGTTATAATAAAATTCTATTAAATGTTACAAGGAAGAAAGATGGCCTGTTTTTTTTACTTCAACCTTCTCGATGTGCATGCTTACCTCGAAAACCCTTGTTTTTACTTGCAAACAATGTCATGCACCACTACAAACAAAAACAAGCAAATATTTTTGAACAAAAAAACTGTTTGAGCCATGATATGCTCAGCATTAGATTTCGGTTCATTTACTTGAAAAATTCAACTTTTTGTTTTTTCTTTTGATTTGTCAAGATGGCTCAAGGGGTAAGGAAATAGCATATGCCAAAATCACATAGGGCGTAAGGCAAAGAGCATACAGATTAGAAAGGAAGAAACTCAGTAATATAAAGAAAAATCGAAATAACAAATTAACACAACACAAAAGAGGTAAAAAAACTTAAAAACATAACCCTATACCTCCCTATTTGAGAGAAATGTTTGTATCTTGGAACCTACCTTTTTTGCATGCAATGACACTGGAACAAGATCTCGATCAACATAGGAGATCAAATTTTAAAAGTGTTATGATACCATGTTCGAAAAACATGGTATATCCACACAGGTCGGACACCTTCAGACAAATTCTCACACACACATATAAAAGGTTAGTACACTAGCATTTATATGGTTAAAATTCTCAAGGAGGGGAACAATGCACGATATGAACATTTCTCTAAGATTTGGTGGTATACAGTTATATTTTTAAGTTTTGTAACTCTTTTTAATGCTGTTTTAATTTTCTAATTTGTTTATCTAGGGGAGCCCTTGGAAGGGTCAACTAACTCTTCCTTTAGATTAATTATCTTGTTTAGGGTCAACTTAAAAAAGGACGACCGACCCTTCTTCAAGCTCATAGGTCTCTTGTCAAGGGAATTTTTGAAAGTGTTGAAGGACCCTTCTTCAATCTCATAGGTTTCTCGTTGAGGAATGCTTGGGGAAGGGTCAATCAACCCTTCTTATAGATCACTATTCTTGTGTAGAGGGACCTTAAGGGAGGGGAAGTAGACCCTTCTTCAAGATTATTACTCTTGTTGAGGTGGATCCCAGTAAAGGGTTGACCAACCTTATTCAAGCTCGTAAGTGGATCGAGGAGAAATGTTTGCAACCCTTCCTCTGGAGTAATATTCTCTTTTACTGAGATCATAAGGACAAGGGGAGTTGAAAAACGGACGATCGACCTTTCCTCTCACTTAGTATTGTCATTGAGGGGAGATTTGTAAAAGGTCGATAGATCCGGTTCAGGTCTGTAGTTGATCGACACCGAGCTCTCAGAGCTAAGAGAAAGTTGTTTTCTCTTCCTAGTGATATCTTCCTAGACGAAGACCTCACCAGATCACAGGTTGTAGAGCTCAAACGCTCCAGGGAGCAGGTAACAACAGTATGCTCGGCAAGAAAAGGGGCAGTCATCAGGAACCTCCGAGCAGTCATCAAAGACTCTTTCCCACCTAGGTGGGTACCATGATCTGGGACTACCAAATGACGGGCCCGCTGGGAGGGACGACATGGCGCATGCATTTCCATCAGCTGTTGGAATAACAATGGGTCTTTTTGGTCATCGCTGAGCTTATTGTATGATGCTCTTGGGACTTCGAACATACTACTCAATACCGAGATGCATGAGAGTCCTGTTCGACCTCTCCCGATCATTACAGGATACCATTAGTTCTCAGCATGTATACAGGAGATGAGGAGCTCGGGTGGCATCAGAGGTTTAAGAGGATTTGCTTGCTTTGTTAGAGATTCCCTCTCGAGCATGATTTCTCTAGTCACCACAGATGAGTTTGCTAGGTTTATGTGGGTTCGGGGAGTTTCCCCCCTCCCAAGGGACATTTACATTGTTGTATGCTACTTCCCTCCAACATCTTCATCATATGCCATTCATAATGGGCTTGACATGGACCCCTTTATAGACCTCTATGCCGACATCACCTAGTACATGGTGGTTGGAGAGGTGGTTCTCCTAGGTGACTTCAACTCCCGCACCAAAGCCCTCCAGATTCCTCTCCAAGACCGGTTTTCTCTTCCTAGTGATATCTTCCTAGACGAAGACCTCACCAGATCACAGGTTGTAGAGCTCAAACGCTCCAGGGAGCAGGTAGCAACAGTATGCCCGGCAAGAAAACGGACAGTCATCAAGAACCTCCGAGCAGTCATCAAAGACTCTTTCCCACCTAGGTGGGTACCACGATCTGGGACTTCCAAATGACGGGCCCGCTGGGAGGGACGACATGGCGCATGCATTTCCATCAGTTGTTGAAATAACAATGGGTCTTTTTGGTCATCGCTGAGCTTATTGTATGATGCTCTTGGGTCTTCGAACATACTACTCATTACTGAGATGCATGAGAGTCCTGTTCGACCTCTCCCGATCATTACAGGATACCATTAGTTCTCAGCATGTATACAGGAGATGAGGAGCTCGGGTGGCATCAGAGGTTTAAGAGCATTTGCTTGCTTTGTTAGAGATTCCCTCTTGAGCATGATTTCTCTGGTCATCACAGATGAGTTTGCTAGGTTTATGCGGGTTCGGGTTTGGGGTGTTTCCCCTCTCCCAAGGGACATTTACATTGTCGTCTGCTACTTCCCTCCAACATCTTCATCATATGCCATTCATAATGGGCTTGACATGGACCCCTTTATAGACCTCTATGCCGACATCACCTAGTACATGGTGGTTGGAGAAGTGGCTCTCCTAGGTGACTTCAACTCCCGCACCAGAGCCCTCCAGATTCCTCTCCAAGACCGGTTTTCTCTTCCTAGTGATATCTTCCTAGACGAAGACCTCACCAGATAACAAGTTGTAGAGCTCAAACGCTCCAGGGAGCAGGTAGCAACAGTATGCCCGGCAAGAAAACGGGCAGTCATCAGGAACCTCCGAGCAGTCATCAAAGAATCTTTCCCACCTAGGTGGGTACTGTTATCACACAGTTTGTAGCTAGGTCAAATGGATGAGAAGTAGAAGGCCAAACTGGAGTAACAGGAACCTATCCCACCCAATGTCACCACGATGGGGAGGTTCTTTCTCTTTAGGGAGGTTAGGCCCAGGGGAGACGTCCCCGGTAACCTGGAGTTTTGAAGAGGCAAAAGTTTAA
>ML811011.1:0-23409 GCA_009831015.1 Picea engelmannii
GAGTCGCTGTTATCACTAGAGGAGGCGTTGTTACAGGAGAAGACATAGTGACCCCATGAAAGACTACAGAAGAATCAGGAGTCAGAAGAGCTGCAGAAAAGACACAAGTGTTTGATCCAAGGAAAGAAAAGCAGACATTCGAAGAGACAAGAAAATAATTTGGAAGAGATCAGGCTTCTTCATCAAATACACGACTAGAAGTGAGAGAATGTGGGATGCCTCTGGCATTCGATCAGTCTGCTTCGCCCATAGAAGGAAAAGAGGTAAGCAAGCTTATGGAATTTTTATGTACTTGCATGAAATTGATTACGGATGAAAGAGTTGTACAAGAGCTACAAAATTTGATAAGACAATATGAGATAGGCAGGATAGATCCTCTGCTAAATAAAGTAGTACATCATGTATCCAAAAAGAGAAGGACAAATAAGGAACTACACCTTGATGCTCAGATTAGAGATTATGATATAGATTATGTGGTCCTTGACCTAGGATTAGAAGTCAATGTTATGATGAAGCAGACCTGGGCAGTGATGGGAAAACCTAAGCTGATTTATTCCCTTATCAGGCTCAGGTTGGCTAATCAGCAAGCAGTAAGCCCCTTCGGAAGGCTGGAGCATGTCCCTGTGGACATCGACGGTGTAAGGACGTTTGCGGACTTCGAGGTGATTGAGATAGTTGATGGTAGCTGTCCTTATCCTGCGCATTTAGGAATTGATTGGGCTTTTAATAATTCTACTGTTATTGACTTAAAGAAAAGAAGAATGGCATTTGAAGGTGATGGCCTTAGGGTCATTGCACCTCTTGATCCTGATAAAGGTCGCAGATACACAGAGCCCATCAGAGAAGAAGACTGCGCGTACGAGATAGATAATATATATAAATTGACAACAAGACATCAGGATTACATTAATCCTACAACCAATGGGAATTTAAGCTGGCGAAGTGACAACACATGCTCATCAGATTTCGAAGAAGCACTAGAGAACTGAAATAATAAAATGTATGAAGTTTCTATGAGATGTGCTAGACTGACTAGGGAAGTTCACTGGATTGGCACATAGATCAATAATTTGCCCACATTTGATGGTCTAAACCATTTAGGAACTTTTTTATTAGAATTTGAAGAAATTGTACCAGTACAACAGAGATTGTTGGCACTGGATGAGGCCTTGAAAGCAATGCCAGTGAGATGGTGGGGGACGCACAAGAACAACATCGCGGACTGGGTGCAATGTCGCACTTTGATGACAATGCGCTTTTCGGGACAAGTAGAAGGGTGCGAAGTTAGATACACAGGTCAAAGCTGTCCAAAGGACCATGTGCGAAGTTGTGAGGAAGCCTGGAGCAACATTCCTCAAGATTAGTGGGTGCATAAATTCGTTAACACTTTGGACACAACCCCTATCAATTGGTATCTTCAAGCAGAACTGCACCTCACCACTGCAGATTGGTACGGTATGACTCAGAACTTTGTAGCTACATTTTTATTTGAAAGTCAATATCCTACAGTAGATCAAGCTTTACAAGTTGTAAGACATAAAGTATTTGAGGAGGCACCTAAATTCCTTGTCGAGAAAGAAGAGGATGAATGGACTGCACCCCTTCAGAAATTGCAGAGTTGTTTCAACATCAATGCTGAGGAAGACATATTTATTGTAGGATTCCATCAACAGGTATAGAAGGAACGAGAGAAGGCTTACCATGACAGACACATCAAGAAGAAAGCCTTTAAGCAAGGAGATCTGGTATTGGTATACGACAACAAGTTCATGAAGCATCCAGGGAAGATCATGACACATTGGTTGGGGCCATATGAGATAGCCTATGTTACAGAAGGAGGAGCTGCACAGTTGAAGACCTTGAACGAAGAATGGAAGGAAGGTTTAGTGAACGGGAGCCAGTTGAAATTGTACTCTGACAACCAACTGCCTCGCAACTCTCAGTAAAAGAAGAAGGAGAAGGGTCTAGGTACCAGGTGCTGTTGAAATTGGGTACCAGACACAGAAAAGACAGTCTGCACACAGTGGGGAGGAGTAGAGCAGGAAGCACAGGCTGCTCTACGCAGTTTGAAGTCGAAGTGAAATAGAAGGTTCAATCTTGCAGTTCCTCGGGACGAGTCACAGGTGAGTGTTGGGGGCCTGTTGGCCCTTGGTTATGGAAGAAAGTGAAGATTACAGAGGAGAGGTGAAATTCGAACTGCGCGGAAGGCACATTGACTGCGATTAGGTCAAAGTGGTCAAAGAAGCAGAAAATAACGAGTGAAGTAAGGGAAAACAAGCTGTTGAACAGGGAGATAGAGGAAAACAGTTCAGCAAGGGGGACGGGTCGTGGACAACTCAATAAGCGAAAAAAGCCACCAATGGATGCTTTGGGGCACTTCACGAGAAATATGGAAAGACAGTCTGGCGAAGCCTGAAAAACGTGGGTCAAGTGGATCTAGGGTTTTAGACACCTAGGGTTTTGGTATTTAGGGTTTTGACACCTAGGTTTTGACCTAAGGATGTCCGAGAGCTATTGTAATGTATAAATAAGAACCTAGATGAGAGAAGAGGCGTTCACTATTGTTGTTGTGGTTGTGGGTCATTGCTGTTGTTGTAAGAGAAGTGCTGTGTGTGAGAGCACTTTGGTATTGTTAGATCTTCAGCTGGGTGCGAAGATCAAGCTTGCAGCTAGGTGCGCAGGGCGGGGAGAGAAAGAGAGAGAAGGAGAGAGAGATCTGCAAGCTAAGACCGCAGATAGAACTATATGTTTTCCTATAATATCAAGAAACGCAGTGCTTTGGACGTAGCCCTAGGGAGAGGGTGAACCACGTATATTTTGTGTCTTTGTGGTTGATGCTGTGTTCCTTTACCTTCTGTTATTCTGTATTATGTTATTCTATTATTGCATCATTGTGTTAGATCTGAGATAGAGCTCGCGTAGTAGGCTTAAAGAAGATAAAGAATAACTAGGTTGTTGTGTGTGTTGTTGCCCTGGATCCACTCTGTATTTCCTCTGGTTGTAGACACATGTGTCTTGCAACCCCCTATTGCTACTTCGGGTGAGACTGCATCTGCTTC
The DNA here is from genome assembly GCA_009831015.1 of Picea engelmannii. Classification (NCBI taxonomy): domain Eukaryota; kingdom Viridiplantae; phylum Streptophyta; class Pinopsida; order Pinales; family Pinaceae; genus Picea; species Picea engelmannii. Next base: position 3,060 of record ML811011.1, read on the forward strand.
GTAGGTGTTGCCGAAAGGGCCAGTAGTTAGGGCTTGTTGGTGCGCTGTTAGAGCTGAACCCTAGGTCTGCCCCCGTGCCAACAATTGGTAATGAACCAATTTGTCTTTCTAGTCACAAACTCTTTATTTCATTTTCTTAAGCAATCTATTCTATAATAGTTCCAAAATTTTAAAGACTAAGCAATTGTTCACCATATACATTTTTCCCCAAGGATACAATGCACAGGAAAATCCCTCATTTTGAGGATGGTACCCAGGGTAAACCGTAGATTCTTTAGGGCACAAGGTCATCAACAATGGGGGCTCAAAGCCATTACAACAATATGATCATAGTGAGCTCAACATGTCACATACGGGAATAGAACCTGGGTGTGAAGGAAAACAACAACCCACAACCACTCGAGCTAGACTCAATTGACAATTGTTCACCATATACATGCCTTCATGATAATGATATTTTGTCACTGTAGGATATTGAAGATGGATTGGAGCATTTCCTTGGGCAATGGTACTTTTTGGAGGCATTCTTGGAAATAACTAATGAATTAGAAAACAATGTGTACACCATGTAGGATTTGAACATAACTTGTGCTAAAGGCAAAAGTACCATTGCCTTTATAGTTGGTGTGTTGAGGTCCTCAATTACCTTACCATGGATAACAATAACATTTATCTAATCATGGCATGCGATGCTCCATGAAGCAAAGGATAAGCACTATATAGCAAAAGGTCTACTACTACTACAATCTAGGTAAGGCCAAATCTCTATTAAAAAAAAAAAATAAAATAAAAAAAATCTCCTTTTTTAAAAATTTCCTTTCATTAAACCAATGTCGTCACACCTTAATTGGAAACTCCACTTAGGGGAATCACTAAACTTTAAAAGTAGTTCATAATGGAGTTACCATGTAGGCAACTTCCTTAAGAGTCGCCATGGGGAGGTGGAAACTCACTCAAACATGCCCCATTGGAACCCATAGAAGCTACCATTCTCCCAAGGTGGGATACCTTAGCAAGTGATCCTACCCAATAAAGGGGGCTCTACCATTGCGTAAAGCATGGGCCATGAAAGGGGTCATAGATTCTTTCTATAAAATTCATCTTTTAATGAAATTAAAGAAGAAGATATGGGGATAAATTAGACACTTTACAACCTTCCCTCACCCATCCCACCACTTCATTTTGTCCCTCCATTTATCCACTTCAAATACTACATAGGTTAAAAAGATAAATATTTATTTATTTAAAAAAATATTCCTAACTTTATATATATATATTATAATTTTTATATGTATATGAAGTTTAATATTTGAAAATGCTATTTAACGAAATGGGCACTTTTACCAAAGGGGATTTAATGTTTTGAAAAGAGCGAGAATTTTATTTTTAAAGAGAATGATTAGAGGATGAAGGTTTGATTTTTATTAATCTTTTATTCAGAAGGAAAGGAGATTTTGTTTTTTTATACAAATAGCTTTGGTTTTGAAACTATGTTTAGTTTTTTAATTTTGATTTATAAATTAACTTAAGTAAAATTGATTTTTTTTTTTAATAAAAAGTGGATCTTTATATTAATTCTAGCTGAGAGTTTACAAAAAGATCGACATTCTGACTACTTACAAAGATTTATGCAGCCTATTTGCTTACAAAGATGCCTGCAACCTATCTGCTTACAAAAATTCCTGCAACCAATCGACTTACAAAATTGCCGAAGAGCAATGGGACCGGTTCAGCGGTTCAGATCTTCTTTGCGACTTTGCGATTTGGCCAGATCGACGGTTCAGATCTCCTCAAGCATCAACGGTCCATATCCGCTTTCTCATTTCGCGATTTCACGTATCACGACTTCGCGACTTGGGATGACAACTTCCTCCATGCTTCAAAGTTTCGATTGTCGAGTTCTCGAATTTTCCTCACGTCCGATCAATGGGACCAGATCGACGGTTCAGATCTCCTCTAGCACCAACGGTCCAGATCTGCTTTCGAATTTCACGATTTTGCATTTCGTGACTTCATGTCTTGGGGAGGCAACTCCCTCCATACTTCGAACTCTCGAAACCCGAGTTCTCAAAATTTTCTCGCGTCAGATCAATGGGACCAGATCGACGGTTAAGATCTTCTCTAGCACCAACGCTCTAGATCCGCTCTCGCATATCGCGATTTCGCAACTTGGGCAGACATCTCTCTCCATGCTCCAAACTCTCGAAACCCGAGTTTCCGAAATTTTCTTGCATCAGATCAATGGGACCAGATCGACGGTTCAGATCACCTCGAGCATCAACGGTCCAGATCCTCTCTCGCTTTTCGCGACTTCACGAATTTGGGAAGCAACAACCTCCGTGCTCCTGGCTCTCGATTGCCGAGGTCCCTAAATCAACTGCCAACTGATGTTCTTCTGTGCTAAGTAAATTTGAAGTTGATAAATAGAATGATCAACTTTGTAATTTGAAAGATATTTTGATTTGAAATATAAAAACTCTACCAAATTTTTGTAGTTTGTTTTTCATCATGATCTGTGTATTTGTTTTATTTCTTCTCATGGTTGCAAATATGTTAATAATTTATAGTTTGTTATATTTTTAATTTATTAATTAGATATAAGTAATTGCTTTAAATTTTACTATGTTTTATTCATCTCACTTGGATTTTATTATGGTCAATTTTGTTATATTTTTTAGAAGTTTGGTCGAGGTATTAATGATTTTGGAGGATTGATATCTAGACTAGTCCAAAGAGTTTGGATTTATTAGTGAGAAGCTATGAGTTTTTCACTAGTATGTAATTTTTAATTTCCGTGAGGGTTGTTTTTATAGCTACGTGGACACCTTGAGATAGTGTCAAATGTGATTGTGCTTGAAAAAATTAATTTTAAATGATCTCATGACTCATGCACTTATAAATTGATTAAATCCCACCCCATTTCCTTCAAATTTTAATGTTAACCTCATCTTAGTTCAAATCTTACTTTTTATGAATCAATTGTTGCCAAAACTATAAACCATGAAAAATATAAAAATATCTCACTACACTTACCATTATTGCCAACATTCATACCGTTTATCTCTAACTAACTATGATGATCTATACTCTATTTAGCTGTTGATTTTTCAAGGATTTGTTTGTTTAATACTTTTAAGGTTATAAAAACATGAATTCAAATCCAACAAAGCTATGGTTTATTAACAATGTTATTTTATTTGGAATTTTTTTTTTGACAAACAATGTTATTTTATTTGGACTTTATTTTGTCAACAAAAAAATATGGGTTTGTTTTTTGTTTTCATATTTATTTTATTTATTTACTTCAACTTTGACGTGTGTGGCTAGGGTTTAGGCTGCCGAAATTGTATTTGTTTGACAATGTAGCTTACTTGCCTTTAAATGATTTTAAATCCATTCAAAAACTTAACCAATTTGATTCTTGCAATCTCAGTGGCTTTTGTATTTACTAAAGAGATTTTAAATTTATAGTTATTAACCCAAAAACCCAAAAATCATACCTTTATTTCCCTACTTGGTTTGGGTTTTACTTTCAAGTTTTCTTTGCTCAACTTAAAAGTTTCCTTGTAGGTTAGAATTGGTTGCATTGTACCACTGCAAATTCCAAAACAACAAAACATCTTCACATTTCATCCTTGTTTTCCTTCTTCTATTTTAGCATAGATTTATTTTTAAATTTTGCAATTGAATTTCACATTTAAAGCAATTTTCATTTTCAATTTATTGAATAGGTTTAGATTTAATGATAATTTATTATTTTTGGTTTTACAATTAAAGTTTTGAAGAGTCACGATTAGAGAACTTCAGATGGAAAACCTCCATTGTTAACCCATTATATTCTTTCTAATTGTGGTCAATATATGTGATTTAAATACTTGGTAGTAACAAGAATATTAAGATTGAAAGCTTTGCTAATAAGAATGATGTGTATGTTTTGAATGTTGAAATTTTCCTTTACTACAATTAATGCAAATTCAGAAATTTCACCTTGATCTTGAGGTTCCTCAAATCTATTTCCTATGAACTTATAGACTTGGGGGGTCGAATCTGAAATATAAATTACATAAGTGTATATTTCATTTTGTCCAACCAATTACACAAGTGTATGTTTTGAATGGTGAAATTTTCCTTTACTAATTAATGCAAATTCAGAAATTTCACCTTAACCTTGAGGTTCCTCAAATCTATTTCCTATGAACTTATAGACTTGGGGGGCTGAATTTGAAATATAAATTACGGAAGTGTATATTTCACTTTTGTCCAACCAATTACACACGACAACCAATGAAAATAAACACTAAGGAATGTGTTACAATGGAACATTGTTTCCATCCCTTAGGGCACACTTCCCAAGCATATGATAGATTTGAAAATGCTTATTACAATGGTAAGTCTACCCCCTTAGCTTCTTCATGTTTGTTAAATCACTTAATAAAATCTCATTGTTATGTCGAATTAGCATGCATAACCCTCACTAAAAACTACTCAATCATTATGAGAACGTAATCTCACTATCAAATCTACAAGTACATAAAGTTTGGATAGCAATGAACTCTTCATATATATATATATATATATGAAGTTAGAACTACATGTCAATAACTTAATAAAGTTGGTACAAGTCATGCTTTCCAAACCTCAGATAGTGTATCCACTATACTAAGAACAAAGTGCCTAGCCACCAATTCCTCCTAGCTAGGAGTCTCTCCCACCCAAAGTTAGTCACTCCACCAAAGATCCAAACCTGTAAGCATACACACCAATAAGTCCTCTTTGGCACCTACACTTGCATCACACAGGTGTACAAGAGAAGATAAGACAATCTCCCACTATCTTCTCCACATCAAACACTCCAAGTAGCACTAGGGTTTCCAAATACCATAAAAATCTAGTCTTCTTTCACAAAAACTACAAGAACAAATGCTTCCCTTTGTTTCTCTAGGGTTTCTCCCTACAATGAATACATTAAAATGGATATGAGTTGTATAATCAAAGATATTACATTTTCTATTATAATTCTCAAGGTCTTATGTATATACCATATACTCAAAAACCTTAGTATTTTTTTCTCACCTAGAGTTTTGCTTTGAGGTGATACCCCACTAATCTAGTGGGCTATAGGGTTTGTCACTTGTTCTTGTCTTATGATATGAATTTTTAACAATAAGTTCCTTACGTGTAGAGAGAGGATGTAGTACTATAGTTTATATCAAGAGTGAGAACACAGTTAACAACTTAATGATAACTGTGACCTCAAAACGAGAACTCTAGCCCTTAAAACCCATATTTTTGCATAAAAAACATGAAAATCAACCCCAAATAAAAAAGTGGTGCTATCGGTAGCACCATTTTTTTTAACTGAGTCAAAATTACAACTTTTTCCAAGCATGGGCTTAAATGATCAAATGGCTGCTCAAACAAACTTTAAAATCAACCCACAAATAAAAAAGTGGTGCTACCGGTAGCACCATTTTTTGTAACCGGGGTTACAATTACAACTTTTTTCAAGCATGGACTTAAAGGATAAAATGGTTTCTAAAAAAAACTCTAAAATCAAGCTCCAATTGGTTGCTAAAAAAACTCTAATCGGGTCGAAATTACAATTTTTTCGAGCATGGCCTTAAAACATAAAATAGTTGCTTAGAAAAACCTTAAAATAAACACTTAAATAAAAACATGACGCTACCTAAAGCAAAATGTTTTTTCTAAACTTTAAAATTACAGCTAATTACGACCTAATTCAAACTGTGGCCTTGATAACAAATCCCTACACATAAAAAACCCAAAATTGGATCCTAAATGGTCACTTGAAAATTTATTTTCTAACTTTTTTTTTTGTTTTCTTAAATTTACATTAAAAAATAAGTAGAGAGAAAAGATAAAATCTTCACAAATATATATATTTTTAATGAAGACAAAAACACATTTAAAAAAGTATATTCAAAATCCAAATAATAAAAAAAAACAACAAAGTTTAACAGAATGGTGAAAACCAAAGAAAAACTAAAAATAAATGAAAAAAGTTTAAATTTCATTGAAAAACAATAATTTAATAAAACATACTATTTTTTTTTGTTAAAAAGAGGAACAAAAAATCCCTTGAAACTTAAAAAAGAAAAAAAAGAAAAAAAATGAGAAAAAAAACTAAAAAAAATAAAATTCATTAAAATATTAAAAAAGAAACATCTAAAATAAACAATATTCGAGAAAAATAAATTAAGACACTTTAAAAATATTTTTTTTTATAAATATCTAAAAATAAATTTAAATTTATATCAAACATATATATATATATATATATATATATATATATATACATGTTTTAAAATGGTATCCACGGTATTTGGGTCAGGTCTGCCCGGTATCGCACCAGTCCCCCACGGGCTTGGTTTAGGTCACATAGGCGTTCATGAGCTCTGGATCAGGTCCATGGGGGGTTGGCGCCAGCCCCCCATAAGCTTGACCCAAATCCTGTAGATGCCATTTTAAAATTTTAAAATATGTATATAAAATTTGTGAAGAAAAAACATATATGTATATATAATACATTAATGAGATGGTTAAGTAATGTCTAATGGACATGAGTTGGCTGAGCACAAAAGTTGATTTGAATAGCATACCATTGGGTTCATATGATTTCGTAATTGGTATGGATTGGTTGAAAAACCATCATGTTGTCCTAGACTGTTATAATAAGGCATTTACTTGCGTGGATGATGAAGGAAACTTGAGGACGGTTCAGGGAATTTCCAGGGTAGTAACCATCAAAGAAGTTTCATCCTTGCAATTAAGAAAAGCTTCAGGAAAGGATGTCAAATATTTGCAACTCATATGGAAAAGACTCCTTAGGATAAGGTGCCAAATATTAAAGATTATGTAGTTCTACAAGAGTTTGAAGATGTCTTTAAAGAGATATTGGGGTTTCCACCCAAAATAGATGTTGATTTATTTATTAATTTGATGCCTGGAGCAACCCTTGTATCGAAGAATCCTTACAGGATGAGTACATCAGAACTAAAGGAATTGCAAATGCAACTTGAAGAAATTTTGAAGAGGGATATATACACCCAAGTGTGTCACCTTGGGGTGCCCCAATATTATTTGTGAAGAAAAAGGATGGAAAGTTGAGGCTGTGCATTGAATTCAAGCAACTAAATAAGGTAAAAGTGAAGAACAAGTATCCCTTACCAAGGATAGATGATATTTTCGATCAATTAAAGGATGCAAAGATATTCGCCAAGATAGACCTCAGATCAGTTTATCACCATGTGAGAATTAAAGAAGAAGAATTAGCAAGCCAACCTTCAAAATGAGGTATGGGAATTAAGAGTTCACAGTGGTGTCATTTGGGTTGTTAAATGCACAAGTTGTCTTCATTTGTTTAATGAATGGTATTTTTAGAGATTACTTAAATAAGTTCGTCATTGTATTTTTGGATGACATACTTATTTACTCTAAATTTGAAGAAGAGCATGGAAGGCACTTGAGGATGGTGCTACAAGTATTGAAGGAGCATCAATTGTATGTAAAGTGGAGCAAGTGCTCATTTTAGCAAAGGTAGATACATTACTTGGGCCATATAATTTCAGAGGAAGAGATAATTGTGGATTCGAAAAAGCTAAATGCCATTGAAGAATGGCCAGTACCAAGGAATATTGTATACATGCTTGCACTACCTGCATCCATGTGTATCCATAATGTATTCCATATATCTTTGCTTAAAAAGCATGTACCTGATGCTAATCATATAATTGATTGGAATGTGATTCAGGTTGAGCAAGAAGGATACTTTTGAGTGCAATCGGTGTGCATTTTGGATTGGAAGGTCAAGGTGCTCAAGAATCGAGCAATCGGGTTGGTAAAGGTCCAGTGGACCTGTCGTGGCCCTAATGATACAACCTGGGAGCATGAAGATGCTATGCGGGAAGAGTACCCACATTTTTTTGCAATGTTTTGAAGATTTTGAATGTACAATTGTAAATAATGCATTGAGGACAATGCATAAATAAGGCGAAGGGGAATGTGATACCCCTAGGCCGAACTCAAATTGTAAATTTAATTGTACATATAGGGTGGTGAGCCAAGATATTTTCGGCCATAGATCTTTTGTATATATGTATTTTGAGGCCAGAGTGCATGTGTGGTTGTTAGGTTGGAAAGCCAAAAGCTAAAAGGCCACTGAACCTATCTTTGTAATATGTAATCACTCTTATATTAATGAAAATACATCACTACTGTAGACCAACTAGACAAAAGAGTATGGGGGTATAAACTCCACTAGATAGAGAAAAGGGGGCTAAGAGTCTAAGATGAGGGGCTAAGCCAAGGGGGGCTTAATCCAAAAGGAATATTTTATTAATATTCCTGAAAGTCTAAAGTATAAAGTATGGGACATTCATTATCCTAAGTTCCTAAGTGTGAACGTATCACCATGTGGGGGGGGCATGTAATTCCCAACATGACAAGTGTCAAGTTAGGAACGTGCACATATATTTGGGGAATTTAGTTGATTTCTCCATCATTCTTATTGTCATTCCTCTCCTACCATTCGTACCTTGCTGCCATCACCATACCTATAATTGGGAAGCTTTGGAGTTTTTGTCAACCAGTAACCTGTGAGTTGAAGAGGCGGGTTGTCAGGCCCGTGTGCTATTGAAGAAGCGGGTTGCCAGGCCCGTGAGCATTCTCTCTATGTGAGAGGATTGTTGGAAATTGTTTTCCCAAGGTACCAAGTTGTAGCTACAGGGCTCTGAGACTTCATTTACGACCTGTTGTTGAAGCCCCAAAAGAGAAGTGGGGCAATCGAAGGACTATTGAGCAGAAAATGGGCATACTTCCTGGGGTGGGACATGCATGTGGGGAATAAGAGATTGTAGGTTGTATGCTAAAGTTGGCACCTTAGTCTGAGCATTTTGACTATCGATAGACCTTAGCTTGGCTTATGATTCCTTTCCTTGGTGGAGTTTTAACCCCAACTCGGGGGTGACCTTCTACTGAGAGTTTATGAGCAGTAGAGTCTACGACTAGGAAGAATGCCTAAGTTCTGCAAGCAGTTGGTGATTGTTTACCAAATATAATTGTCTTTATGTGTTTTATCTAAAGGTTGTGTTATTATATGTATTTTCTATTATGGGTTTTTCTTGTATATGTTGCATGTTTATATTTGTTATATTTTTACATGATTTTGTGCATTTGCAGAGCAGTTTAGTGAATTAAAATGGTATCAGAGTTGGAATTTTTAAGTGGCATAGCCCAACTTGGGGACTGAGGATGCTACAATATATGTAAGTATATAGTTTTATAAAGAGTTCGTCTCTTTTGATTCCACCACGACTATGCCCTGTAATCAAGGCCAATGGTTTACCCCGCTTACCATCCATAGATCATGGGGAAGTATTCGAAGAGTTTTCCGCGAGTACATTTCCTTTGAAAAAAATTAGTTTTATAATAGTGTTTTAAATTTTAGTTATTTGATTACTTTTTTACAAAATTAGTTGTATTAAATAAAGCCTCAAATAAATTATTAATGTGTTTAAGATTAATTAATTAAATAAGAATCTCATTACCTCATAAAAGTAACTTGGACCATAAGTTATGATTTATCCCCTCTTTGTATAGATATGGGTCTTCCTTTCATTTTTATCATCAATCTATTATTAATCAAAAACATATTACTCCTATTTCTCTTTATATTTATTATTACCGATATTTGGCATAGTTGTAATGTTTAATTTGGTTACATGGGTATACCAATGGATCCACATAAACATCTATCAAATCACTATCATCTTATGCCTCATATTCATCTTGATCCTTAGCCTCCTCATCCTCAAACATAGTTACCAACTTAATGAGAACTCTACAAAGTTCTCGTTTTTTAGGGGGTCAAGTTTTTTAGCCCGTTCTTAAAAATGGTGCTACCGATAGCACCCCCCTCCCTTTTTAGGTGGTTTTTTGATATTTTATTTTTTTTGATACATAAGGTTTCCACTTTTTTTCTTTAAATGCTTGTTTTTTCATTTATTTTCAAATTGTTCAATTTTTTTTTTCTCAATGGTGTTTTTTCATCTATTTTCAAACTTTTCTAATTTTGTTTTAATTCAATGGTGATTTTAATCATATATCCATTCTCCATTCAATGCTAAAAATGTTGTTCACCATTTATTTTTTTAAATTAAGTTTTTTCATACAATTATGTGTCCTTAATTAAGTTATGGTTCCATACTTTTTAAATATAATGAAAATTATCATTTTTAACACATTTTTTTACCTTTACTTCAATACATAGAAAATAATTGTATTTAAATAACACTATTTTTAAATATTTACCAAAAAAATATAAATCATTTTTTTAATCAATTGAAAAAAAACAAAAAACAAAAAGAATTGAAATTAAAAAAAAAAATTATATTAAAAAAAACCATTGAAGAAAAACTTAAAAACTGAGGAAAAAAAACCATAAAATATAAAATATATATATCCAAAGTAAGAGAAAATGAGAAAAAATTAAGAAAAGTTGAAAAAAATTATAACCAAAAAAAACTTTAAAAAGGTGAAAAAAACCCATCATCTTGCTTCTTGGCAAATGAAATATTTCCTTCATCTTATGATTTAGATAACTATGAATAGCTCTTGAATAAATTAAAATAGCAATAGGTTGGTTATTGATCTTACCTTCCACTTCAATCATATAAGATTGAAATTCAACTCACTGATTATTCAGGGCTACGCAGATCCTAGGTACGTTTCTTCCCGTGTCCTCAATTGTGTCAGCATGCTTTAAATTGTGAACAATCCTCACTTTTTATCTTATATGAGGGCAATCTCTGTACATATGCTCTCCCTCACAACCCCAACATTGAATAGGTTGTTGCCTTTGTCTTTGTCCGATTGTTTCTGTCATTCTGGGCTCATTAGAAGTTGGTTGTTTCTGAAAATTATCTCTGAAGGATGGTGGCTTGGTCCCCTTCTTCCTCTGCTCCATCTTGCCCTTATTCTGGTCTTCCCAAGCCTTTTGGAAAGTTCATCTCCCTTTATGCTGTTCATAGAGGCACTTGGATCTCCTTATTGTTTAATCCAATGTCTTGGGATCATCATAATGTATCTTATCACTAAAAATTGATGGTAGCCCACTCAAGTACCTTTGAATAATGATCTGTTCATCCTTGATGAAGTCAACATATTTCAACATCTCTAAGAATATCCTTTCATACTCATCCATGGTCATACTCCCAAGCTTGAGTTCAAAGAACTCCATCTTTCTATCATAATAATGCTTGGTTAAATACTTCTTTTGAAAATGCCTCTTGAACTCCCTCCAAGTAATTTTATTCTCATCAATGTGTTGCACTTGCACAAACTGGTCCCACCACATTGATGCTTTTCCATTCAATTGGTAGATGACAATTCTCCCTTCTTTCTATGAAGAATAATTGTGTAATTGAAAGTTTTTTCTCATCCCTGAAAGCCAGATTTATGCATCCTCATCCTTCTTGTGCTCACCATCAAAAGTAGGAGGTTTAATCTTATTCATTTCTCCTTGTAGTTCATTTACCCCAGACCTCTTCTTATGCTTCTTGACATGGGATGGACTTGAGCTACTTTGTGCTCTCCTAAATGAATGCCTTGGTGAGTGATGGTGATGCCTGCCAACACTTCTTGTTTCTCTTCTTTTATCATGAGACCTTTGACTCCTTGACTTGCTTGATTATGTCTTTTTATCCATTTTCTTCTCTATTTTGTCCAAGCTCTGTAGCAACTTGATGTTGAAGCCTTCTTGCTGCTCCTTGGATTTCATAAGCCTCTCATTATCAACTTTACAACTTTGGACATCTTTTTGTAGACTCTTTATGGTCTCCACCAAGTTCATGCTTTCCTCCTTGCCTTCTCTATACCCATTGGATTCTGTACCTTCATTACCCATGCTGGCACACAACCCTCTAACTTCATCTTCATGGCTGTAGGTTCACTGTGCATATTCCATGCCTCTGATCTTTGTGTGGATTCTGAGCTATTTTCCTTTAATTCTGCAAAATGTGCAGGCAATAGGATTTACTAGACTAGAATAATTTAAAAAATCTATAAATACTATCCACCATTCTACCCTGTAAATACACCAGAATAATCTTTCTGTTTTCCTGTGAATTATATATATCAATTCACATTTATGGGTGAAAAACTAGACTCCTCTGTTCAAGACCTTTCCAACGACTGCTTCCTTGCTTAATTCTAAGTCATGAGCATAACGTTATGGTCATTTGAATATTACCCATTTACCCCTTCAACCAGGTGCAATTTTTAGATATGCTTATGCATCCTTGCACTTTCTCCTTTGGAAATTTGACAGGAGCTCAACTGGGTTCTTTTATGACCATATTTTGGACACTCTGGCCAAGATTCACCTTTATCTGAGCTCCAGGTTGTTGGATACAACATGCTGAATTTTAAGGCCAATTTATATTTTTAGTCGTGATTGCTACATGTGTTGGCATGTTTACAGACATAAGGCAAAGTATTTGTTTGTCATTGATGGCAAGATCAACACGACGATAGTATAATTGTTTTCCAATGATAGCAAGATCGACAGTGCAACAATAATGACATGGAAAGAACATAAGTGCAAGTTCAATGAAGAGCAACAATGATCGTTGGATCACCCATCCTGAATTCTCGATGGTCGTCAGATCTGAATTTAGACAGGAGGAGCGCGCAAAAGAGGAGAACAGATCTCAGGTGTCAGATCTTAGTACGAGGACCGACGATCGTTGGATCCAGAAGAATGAGCACGATATTCAAGTGCAAGGTGAAGCATGCTTTCAAAGTCTCGAAAGCAGGGGGATCGTTCGATTCGAAGGACACATGGTAGCAGATGAGGAGTTTCACAAATTCGTGAATCGAGAGAATAGAGGTAAGCTAACCTCCAACTCCACGAAATGTGAAATCGCGAAACAATCCTGGCCGTTGGAGCCAGAGGACACGTGGTGAGCGATCGGAATTTTTCTAACCTGCACATTGGAGGAGTCAAAGGGATATGACACAGGAACTCGCGATATGCGAAGTCGCGAAATGATTTGGATCGTCGGATCACCAAAGTTCTGGACCGTTGATCTGGAAAGAAAAGCGTTTGAATGTTTGGCCTGTGGTCATAGCCAAGGTCACATCGTCGAAGGTTGGAGGAAGGAGCTAGCCTAGCTAAGTTCCATTTCAGAGATCGCGACATGGGAGAGTCGAGATGCCTCATTATGGGATTCCTGAAATCGCGAGTCGCGAAAGCGCTTGGTCACAACCAGTGGTCACGAGAAGGGAAGGTGCTATCCTAGCTAAGCTCCATTTCGAAGATCGTGACATGGGAGACTCGAGAAGTCTCATCACAAGATTTTCGATACGCGAAATTGCAAAGCGCCTGTTGGTGTAGCCGGTGGTCATCGCTGGTGGGCACATGAAGGAAGGAGCTTGCAAGTTGCAAGGCTCCATTTTGTGATCGAGAGTTGGAAGAGTCAGAGTGACTCGCAACAAAATTCGCGAAACGCGAAACTGCGAAGTGCCTTTTGATTATGCCTGTGGTCACATCCAGTGGGCATATAGGATAAACACGAGTCCCTGCGAGTGTAATCCAACAGTGCTGATTAATCGAGAATTTGATCGAAGGGCTACTGTTTCACTTCACGGTTAATTGTTCAGTTACGATTCAGTTAGCAGAACTGAATCATAGTTCTTGGACGTTTGGCGATTCAATAGATGATGCGTTTCTTTGGAGAGTCTAGGTGTAACTGAATTGGCGGAGAGAATAAAAGAGGGATGCCGTGACTGTGTGAGGTTGGCTGTTCTAACTGAAAAATGAGTTGAACTGTAAGAAAGGCAAAATTACAGTATGCGCAGTGTGAGATGAAACTCAGAGATGAGAAACAAAAGCTGAATAGACATAAGCAGAGCAGATTTGCAGAACAGACAGAAGAAGAGAAGAATTGCAAAACAGACAAAAGCAAGTCAAGCCAAGTATGAACAGAGCAGAAGAAAAGTGAAGCAGAGAAGAATTGCAAAACAAAGAAGAAGTGGTAAGAATCAATATACCTGTATTGTTGGTTATTCAATCATTTATTTACATTCAAGGAGGTAGGGTGGTGCTAGGGAAGACTGTGGTCCTCTGATATTCAAGTTGTTGCTTGAATATTGGAAGTTGTATCTTCCATCTAGTTGTGGCTAGAAAACAGGGTGGCATGGTGGTGCTAGGGAAAACACAGATTTTTTTGTATGCAAGTTGGTGCTTGTATAAGTCTAGTTGGTGCTGAAACATTCAGGGAGTTGATGCTTCCTTCTAGTGGGTGCTAGAGAAATAAGAGAGTTGGTGCTCTCAGCAAGTTGGAGCTTGTAAAACAGAGGTAGTAGGATCACATTGAGTTGGTGCTCAAAGATAGATGATGTACAAAACTTAAAAGACTGCCTATCATTCAAAGAAGAAGATGTTTTCTCCCTTTATGGGTTTCCTCGTGAAAATCTGTCTCTGTGTATATCTTATGTGTGACTGATGTTCATTATTTATGGTGTTCATATCTTGTATAATATTGATGGTCACTTGGAAGAGATTACAAATTGTTTGAATACGTCATAAATTGTTTAAGCACAATAACAACTGATTCACCCCCGCCCCCCCTCTCAGTTGTCTTAGTAATTTCAACATGTACCTTGTATGTCTTTATGTACATTTTTAAGCTCCCAAATTATGAATCTGAGTCCATGGTTGTCTTCTATGGCTCGAGATATTTCCTTAGACTACTCTTGTTCTCCAATCTGATTCTGGTGCATGAATTTATGGCCCTTGGAAGTTAACGGGGTCTCAAAATTTACCTTGCACTGTTTGGCCTATAACTTCTTCATACTAGCTTCGTTTGACGAACAATTTACACCGTTAGAAAACTCTCTCCAAGTTATTTCATTTGAGTTGCAGAGATAAACTATATCTTGATACACTTTATTTTCATGGTTTTTGTTTTCCTAAAAACGTTGTTTAAGCCTTAAAAAATGGTCTGCAAGTTACTGACCTGAAAAACACTAAACTTTTATGGTATTTTTTATTACTTGATGAGAAATTTGATATAAATATCGCTGACTAGGATGCTGACATGGCATCCTAGTCCACCTGGAACCCCTGGAAGGATGCCATGACAACTTCTGGCCACTATGGCTTGGCTAAGTTGGCCATTTTCTTCTATTTCCTCCGCTTTCCCCTTCACTTGCGCGTACATTTTATTTTTTGGGTCCCACAAGTCCTTGGCTGCCATGTGACGCCTTTTTTATTGAATCGTGGGGAAGGATAGGCACCATCCCACACCCATTCAGCTGGGTGCGCGAAGTTGCATGCCACTTTGATCATACAATGGAGGTTCGGGGGGTGTCGGTGGTGATTGGGAGTTGGTTGACATGTCATCCGATGGTGAATTGCACCCCCGCCCCCCTTGGTGGTTTCCAAAACCACCAGGGGACCCCCTCGCGACATGGTTCTGCGGGTCCGACTCATGGTTCCGCAGGGCGGGCATGCTTCTGCCACCACGACTCCATGCCATCTGTCACTTTATGTCCAGTCACTTGCCACCATGGAATTACACGTCATCTTGTTTCCACGTCAGCGAACACATGCTCCCACATCATATTGACGTCAGCGTACGAAAAAATATCCAAAATTTCACAGTTTTTCCGAATTTTCAAATTTTCCAAAGATGCCCAAAATGCATAATTTTGTAATTTTTTTTTCCAGGCCGCCATTGAAGTTATGTTCTTAGCATTGTATGCCCAATTTTGACCCGGTGCACATGAATTTGACCCAAACTCTTGAAATTTGACTCCTCCATGTCGAATTTCTCATAATTGCATTACAAAAATTGGGGCTTTTCCCAATTTCACCCCATTTTGACATGGGAGCCATGGCTGCTCCGTGATTTCAAAATTCATCCATATATAGGCTCGAATTTACCCTAATTAGAAAACTAAAATTGATTATTTTTAATTCATGGGCTCCCTTTCTTTAAATTACCCGTGAAATTTCCCAATTCCACTGCAATATTTTCTTCAAACATATTACAGAAATCCACTGGAAATTATTTTCCTGCAAATTTTCGCTTCAACACTCTGTTAACTCGGCCGATGCAAGCTCAATGTCGAAATTGGTGCTATGATACCACATTATAGCATCCGCAGTCCCCAATCTAGGCTATGCCACTTAAAAATCCAACTCTGATACCATTTTGATTCACTAAAATGCTTTGCAAATGCACACAATCATGCGTAAATACAACAAATACATACATGCAATGTATACAGGAAAAATCCGTAATAGAAAATACATAAATAATAACACAACATTTAAATCAAACACATAAATACACTTATCTTTTGTAAAAAGTCACCAACTGCTTGCAGACCTCAGACTTTCCTCCCAACCATAGACTTTGCTTCTCATAAACTCTCAGCAGTAGGTCACCCCCGAGTTGGGGATAAAAATCCACCAGGAAAATGAATCCTAATCCATGATAAGGTCTGTCAACAGTCAAAATGTTCAGACTAAGGTAGAAACTCTAGTATAAATCCTACAGTCTCTCATTCCCCACATGCTTGTTCCACCCTAGGAAGTATGCCCCTTCTCTGCTCAACAATCCTTCAACTGCCCCACTTCCCTTCAGGGGCTTCAACAACAGGCCGAACAAGAAGTCTCAAAGCCCTGTAGCTATAACTTGGAACCTTGGGAAAACAATTCCCAACAACTCTCTCACTTAGAGAGAATGCTCACGGACCTGAAAACCAACCTCTTCAACTCACATGTTTTTGGTTGACAACATCTCCAAAGCTTCCCAAGTATAGGTATGGTGATGAAAACAAGGTATGGATGGTAGGAGAGGAGTGATGGTAATAATGATGGAGGAATGATGGAGAAGTGAACTAAATTCCCCAAATATATGTGCATGTTCCCAACTTGACACTTGTCATGTTGGGAACTACATGGGCCCCATATGCCCCCCCCACACGGTGATACGTTCACACTTAGGAACTTGGGATAATGAATGTCCCATACTTTATACTTTATACTTTTAGTAATATTAATAAAATATTCCTTTGGGATTAAGCCCCTTATCTTAGCCCCTCATCTTAGACTCTCAGCCCCCTTTTCCCTTTCTAGTGGAGTTTATCCCTCCATACTCTTTTTCTAGTTGGTCTGCAGTAGTGATGTATTTTCATTATATATGAGTGTGATTACATATTACAAAGATAGACTCACTGGCCTTTTAGCTTCTGGATCTCCAACCTAATAACCACACAGACACTCTGGCCTCAAAATACATATATACAAAGGCTCTTCGACCCAAAATATCCTGGCTCACTAGCCTATATGTACAACTACATTTACAATTGGGGTTCGACCTAGGGGCATTACATATATGAAATAATTCACACATAGATTTACTCATATACACAACAATATTGTATTTAGACATACGACATAATTATCACACTGATTATATTTTTGTATTTTATAATTAGTGTTCCCACACTTGAAATGTTTCATTTGGTGTGTGTATATATATATATATTTGATATTTGTGCTCTTGTTATTTTCATTATTGTATCATCAATATTGATCATAAATTTAAAAATTGGATGTTATATCTTATAATATTACATATAGTAGTGGAAATTTATTTTAAATGTTGTAGCTTGGAGCAGAAATGGAAAAACCCTAGCGACTAGAGAATGGCGATGCCTGGTTGGTATAGGGTATAGGTCTTGGCTTTGGTAATAAAAGGTGAAGGATCAGGTAATACTATCGACAAATATTGTCCAATAGTAGACTATTCCAAAGACACCCTTTTTGAGGACCAATTTTTTTTGAATCCATGCGTTAACGACTCACTTGGTTGTTTTTCAGAGGTGGGGTATTCGATGGGCCATGTGAAGTCTCTAGAGGTCTTTCATACAAGTCTTTCCCTTGTTCCTTGTGGGATAGTTGGACGAGTGCGATCTCGATATTCTACTGAATCAATATGAGAGCAGTTGCATTCGATTTCAGATGATGGACATTTGTTGCATGGTATTTCCGCGAGTCTCATACAATATCCTCTTTGATTTCATTAGAGGGAGGATTTAGAGGATTCCAGGGGAGGTGATGTGGGTGTTGGGTAATTTATTGGCAATCCCGTCTTGGGCTTCAGTGGAGGGAAAGTGAAGATAGATGACACACAAAGTATTCCTCACAGTCCATTACCTTCCAAATCAGATATCAAAAAACGTAAGATAGTGAAGTCGAGGGGTGGTGGAATGTCCTTGATAGTGGAGGAGGATATGAGGGTGGCACAGATAACATAAATGGATGGTTTTGAATTGGTTTGTAAATTTTGCGGAATGAGGGTTTTTATTTCAGCGACGGGGTCTTGGTTAGAAGAAATTTGGAACTCAGTTCTTGGGTATATCCCAACTTTCCATATGTTGTTAAGGGGATGGATTGGAATTTTATTTCGTGAGAATGCTGATGTAACTAAAATCCTTGTAGGGAACTGATATATTGAAAGGAATTTGTTTGTGGCCAAGCCTTGACATCGATTATTCAATGTTAGGGAGAAGACGCTATCGAGGTGGCCGACTTGGATAAATCTTCCAAAATTACCTTTGGAGTTTTGGACTGATAGCGATCTTAAGGCTATTGGTAATGTTTTGGGTTCCTTTATTTCTTAGGATGACATGTATAAAACCTGTGGTGTTCACACTGTTTCACAAATACTAGTTGATTTAGATCCTAGAAAAGGTCTCTATCAACCTATTGATTTGATATTGGGAGAACATAGCTACACTCAAGCTCTGGATTATGTAAATATCTTATTCTGGTGTGTTCTTTGTCATAAAGTGGGACACACAGTGAAGGAATCCTCTTTCAATTTTCATACCAATTTTTTTAGCATGATGTTGTTGGTAATTTGTTGTTGGTGGTCTCATCCAATTTCAATTCTAAGGTTCAAAGGGATGAAAATTCCGTGTTGTTTTTGGGTCAAAAGGAGGTTTCAAATTCAATTCAGTTAAGCTTAAAGAGTTCCCATGCAAAGGGTCCAGATGTCACAGAAGGGGTAGGGGCCTCATAGGAGAGGGATTCAGGGTCGAAAAGTATTGGAAAAGGTCCTTCATCCATTGTACATTGCATAGAGGTCGCTACTTCTCCTGCTCAATGGGACAATATGGAGGCATTATTATCGAAAAGTGACCCTTCAAAGTTTGCTCTGAGTAAGTCTCTTCCTTTCCTTCCTCGTCCCATTGAAGATTTAAATCCTGTTGAGACCCTTCATCCTGTTCAAGGAGTTTTTTTTTTGTTGGGTCGTCATAGGTTGGTGTCCCAATAGCATCATTAGTTGTTGTCCCGGGTGGGGTGATGTCGGAGGTTGATGTGCCTCTGAATACTGATATTATGGTAGATTTCTGTAACCCTAAATCGGGTGGGGTGATTTCCTCTTCCTCCTCTTGATCCAGATTATTTTCGACACGAAATAAGAGAGGAAATACAATAAAGAAATGTACAACGATATCTCAGATATCCAATAATATAACAAAAATGTATTAGAGATGCAACCATAAACACAGTGATATAGTAATACACAATTTTCGATTAATGAGCGAAAATGTAGAAAGACTGTAAAAATACAGAGTGAAAGACTCACTAGAATGGTGGCATCTTATCTTTGAGAAGAGATGTGTTCGCTACTCGCATTCGCAAGAAGATGATTTTACAATGAGGCTCCAAAGGAATTTTTATCATAAATAAAATCCAAAACCGTAACTCCGGAAGATGAAAAGCCAACAGTTGTGTGGACCTCGTTTTGGGTAGTTTGGTGTATCAACTTCCCGGGGGCGTAACTTTGGCATACAATCTTCGTTTGTGGCACACGATAGCTCGTTGGAAAGGTATCATCGAGGAGATTCATTTAGGAGGATATATGAGAGACTTCGATTATCATTGAGAAGCTCGATCCCAAAAAACCTTCATTTGGGCCCTCAAAATGGCCCCAGAAGTTAAAAACTGCTAAAAGTAGTAAATTACCAAAATTGACAGAAAATTGTTTTGAGCCAGTTGGAAAATGTGGGTGGCCACCGATATCCACCTGGATCACCTCTTCTAGGAGGGAGACTTATAATTTACGGCTTATGACTTCTCCTCAACGTTTACTTTTATTTGGACTTGAACTTGATTCTTATAAAGACCCGAGACCGATTATAGTGGGGCAAAAATATGCTATCAAGCATGCCTAGGAGAAAGCTTCTCGTGAGGCCACTCAGGGGTGACATAGAATTTTATTAGGGGTCCTTAGAGCAAAATAAATCC
>ML811011.1:47543-57910 GCA_009831015.1 Picea engelmannii
AATTTAATGTTGGAGAACATGTATATCTGAAAGTTAAATAAAAAATGAGTTCATTAAAATTAGGAAGCTGTTCCAAGTTGGCACCAAGGTTTTGTGGACCATTTGAAGTGCTAGCTCTAATTGGACCAGTGGCATACCAACTAGCACTCCCTTCTAATTTGAAAATTCATAATGTTTTTCATGTTTCATTGTTAAATGGGTATACTCATGATCCTACTCATATTTTTGATTGGAACATAGTGCAGGTGGAACCAAAAGGTGATTTCCAAGCGAAACCTCTATGCATTATGGACAGGAAAGAAACAATACTTCGGAACAGAGTCATCTCTCCGGTAAAAGTGCAATGGAAGCACTTTAATCCTGAGGAGGCTACTTGGGAGTTGGAGGATAACATGAGGAAACTATATCCAACTCTGTTCCAAGAAGTGATTGGAAGAAACTACTAACATTGAGGACGTTATTATCTTTAAGGGGTACTATAGTCCAATTATAGTGTTAAATTATACATTACAATTTTTTTATTATAAATAAACGAAAATGAATGAAGGAAATAAGACTGAAACATTTTGATTTATATTATTGGTAATATACATTATCAATCTGGTAGATAATATTCAATTACAATACATAATAGAGAATTTTTTTGAATTACAACGAAGTTCAAAATTATGAATTGAAGCAAAATTGCTTGGAACTCAAACATATATGTATCCATGGAAATAAACTTGTTTTCCTTTGACTAAAATTTCAAAGTTCGGATAGCAACAGTGTAATCTGCTTACATAGATATATATTGATAAATATTGTTTGAAAATGGTAGAGAAGAGAATCCAGATCCCGAATTAATCAAGGAGATCATCTTCTAGTAGTGAACTATAAAAATAATTTAATTACAGACTGCATGGGAGAACTACACATATAGATCTCCGAGTTGAAACTCGAATACATTTTGTTGGCGTAGATGTATTGTGTCTTTTTAAAAAAAAATATTTAACTTGTAGACAACAAGAAGCGTGTGAGTTGTATGTATATGTGAACCTTTTATTAAGGAAGATTTTTTCATTAAAAAATAAAAGACCATTTTTTCACCTCTCTATTCTAGGGCTAGCTCAACCTACAGGGTCGCATCATGAGAATCGAATAACTGTAGGAGAAACACGTTATTCATTAATAATTAGTTTAGATATAGGAGGGTTAAAGGTCATAATAACTTATAAAATAATAATAATAAATCAAAAGAGGATTATTCTTACCTGTGTTGGATTTGAATTCTGTAAGAAGTCGTCAAAGTTGTTTTGACATGGAAGACCTCAATATTTCCTGATGGGATCCATCGCAAACATAACATGGACCCATCATTAGAATATTACCCACAAAATTTATGAATTGCAATACCACAAAGAATGAACTGAGAAACCGAACTGTAAGTAAAAATTTCAATCACAAGTTTTCGAGATTTTCTGAGATCACGACGAGGTAAACAATTGAAATACTAATACACTTGAATTCAACAAATAATTTACAGTGAACGTTTTAACCAATAATATGGAACGAAGGAGAAAACCAATCAATGGATTCAAAAAACTTTATATATTTTTCCCTGCTAGGACTTTACATTGAGTGTGTTATATAAATCCGAGAAGCCTCGACTTAATCTCTACGCCGATAGAGTGTCCATAACCTCAAACCTTCAAGAAGTCAAAGTGAATGGTACACGACATGGTATTCCATAATTCTGGATTGACCAAACCCTTGAAGAATGATATGAATTAGAATACACATGTCACTAAGCACGTAACATAATGATTCTTTTTCAAATACATTATAAGTTGTCTAGACTAAATACTTCTTTGAGTATAGTTTACTTACAGTCCAAGGAATTAACAAGAATTTGCAACCAGATTGGGGAAATGATGCTACAAGCTAGTTTTATTTTTGAACCATATCCTTGCCTCTACAATGTATTAAACTATGTTTTCAATTTACCTTTATCTTTAAATCAACCCTACAAAAAAATGTCACAGGAATCCTGAAGGTTGGAGATAACAAAATTTATGGATAAATATCTTAGCCTAAAGGGTGATAATGGACGAGAAGGAAAACTGAGAATGTAGCTTTCTTACTACTCAAATATCTTACCCGAGTACTGTAACAGAGTCGATGAGGGTGCCAAAAACCTCAACTGCAAGCATAATGTGTCCATTCTCCTTCACGAAGCTAAAAGCAATATCTCGTATGCACCAGATAAAAAAAGCAGGTAGTAGACTGTGAATAATGAATAACCGATGAAGAGATAGGGAACCTTTTGCTTACATGCCAGTCGCGAAGCATGAGGAAGAACCTCGAGCCCATCATTTGTAATTTCGACTGCATGGAAGGTTGGATTCATCCCCTAAGTATAGAGGATCCATGTGAAGAGCTAAACATGGCCTAGGATAGTTGGTGCAAATCCACTAGCAATAAACCAAGCGTAAAAAGATTTGATTGTGTAGTGGGTAGGGCCTGACTTGTAGTCAGCTCGACTTAACTACACAATGTACTTTTGACAGTTTTTAATAGCAGATTCATACAAGTGACCCAAGCACTTAATGTGGGAGTTTGGTTCCCCTCAACATCATTAAATAATTTAAAAATACTTTAGTTGATAATAATGTAACCCAAATATATTTACAAGGGAGGAAAATCGATCATGATTATAGATTTTATGAATAATGTATTTTCGTCTATAGTTACCATTTGGTCGATCATCAAAGTGTTAGATCTAGACTGCAATTTCTCTTTATGATAGTAAAGAGATGCCAATTCAAATAAGTTTTTTTGTAAAGTATTAAGATTTGATGATAGCATATACATCGTTAGGCGAGGGAAATCTTTAGATCCCTAGGGAGACTTGGATTTGTATTACGTTAGAGCAAAAACAAATTAATGAGTTTAGTGTATACCGAATGTTCTTAGCCAAGAAAAAATTAATGACAGTAAGAAAATTTTCAAAGGACAAAAAAACCAGATTTATGTTATTAAGTTAGAATAATTCTAAGATCTTAATTACCTCAATTTTTTTTTTTTTTTAATCTTTTCTTCCAGTTATTTTGGGGTATGCTACATAAAGAAACCAATATAACTTGAAAGAGTTCTCCATATGTTGTATATGAAATGAGAAAGTGGAAGCTTTCTTATTTAGGGCTACAATCAAGTTGATTCAATCCTTTATGAATGTGGGATAAACCGATAAAGTGAGATAAGTCATGAAAGCATAAACTAAAAGTCAAATTGACTTTATTAATGCCTAAGTCTAATTTCTAGTTTACCATTATAGGCTTACGTTTATTTTAACATTGACAAGATAGACATAATCTTTGTTCAAGAGTTGAAGGGTTCATGTGATCCAATCATAGATGAGTTGGTCAAGATGTTACTGGGGTGGTCCTTTCAGGGGATATATTATTTGGGATTTTTTGGAGGTTTGGTAATGGGTTCCAATGCCAATTTTATTCTTTTAAAATTTTTTTCTTTGCAATCTACTTTGTTCACTGAACTGTACAACAAGGAGATGGACTAGTCTTTCTCTTTTCTCAATATTTATTTTCCTTGTTACCCTTCCATGTCTAGGGGTAACTAGAGGAGAACATTTTTCCTGCAATGGAGAACATGATCACGACTATGATGGTGATCAACATATCCACAGATGGTAACCCAACATTACCCCTCATTCATCTTTATAACTGCAAGTCAACCAAGGCTCATCACATCCGAGCAAACTAGAGTATGGGAGATGGTAAGCCAACATCACCATGAGGTATGTTAGTCCTTCATTTATGCAAAGTGTTGTGCTTAAATTGTTGGGCATGTGGATGAGGATCTTTGGTTGAAGTTGGATAATCGATCATTGGCTTGGGAAATTGTGTCAGTTGCCTTGTTTCGCCTTGGTGGTCAGCTTCTTTTCCCTAGTCCCGTGTTTTTTCCACCCAAGGAAAAGGGGTACTACTGGGGGCGACCCTCACACGGGTAACATTTATTTCTCCACCGTACTTAACAGATTTTGTTCCACACCATACTTAACACTTTCCATCTTGGAGCTTCTCATAGTGTACTAAACTTCGATAATGGGTCACGGTCCATTTTCTCATGAGAAGAGGGGATAAAGGCCTAGAGGTTGATTGTAGCTGCTACTAAAAGAATAAGAAAATGATGCTAAATAAATAAAGGAATGATAACAAAGGACTCTCAAACACAAGTCCAAATTTTAGCTCTACCCTTTCCGTGCTCACCCCAGTCCTAAGTAATGATGCTATAGATTGAAACCTTATAAAATGGGACTTGCAAATATGGTAAGAGGACAATTAAAAGGTAGATAAAGGGGTTTGGAAAAAATGGAACTTAGGAAGTGGTAACTCAAGACAAAGTGTACCCTCCACAAAGGCACTCATATAAATGGATTAAATGAGACCATAAGCCATGAAGTAATCCCTCAAACCATATCACTTTCACACTTAATCTTGAAGGGTTTCTTTATTTCCTGTTTCCCTTGGGACCTATCCCTCTACCCGGGTTCTTTTATTTCATGTCTAGGTTAGCACACATAAACTTGTCAACTCACATGAGGTCCTGGGCTAGTGTGATGCTTGAAGGGGATATTGAGGTGAATTGTTTACATGGATTATATATTAAGTTACAACTTACTTTGCATGCTTTAAGGACCAATGTTTCTTGTGAACCCTGTCTTACCTTGTCTTATGCTTTGTTTTGTATTGGATGGCCCTGACATGGTTCTTTGAGGGACATCCTGGGATTGAATGCAAGACGTTGTACCTTTATTGCAGGACCTTTGCACGTGTGATGGATAACAATGGGTCATCCAATGACTCACCACTCCCAGACATTGGATCTCACATCCTTGGAACCTTGATCGATGGACATATGGGACTGGTCTAAGTAGATTCAATCACGATGGCACACATATGGGATTGAATCCCATCGGTTGGGTAGAGTACTCAAGATATTATTTACCCAATGGATCAGGGAAGTTGCAACAACATAAAACTAGAGACCTTGCAGAGGCGATAAGCAACTTTCTCCAACCTTGATGCAACACTTAGATCCTAGACATTGGCCATATTTTGACAATGACATCATCTTATAGGGTTTGTCACAACTAGGGTTTGATGGGTACATGGGGTACTGATGATGGTTGGCATGGATTTGAGGGAGGAGAGACATCGTTTTCTCCCACCTCACTCTGGATTAGTGCCACATGTCCTTTGGAGGCCTCATCCTTTCCCAAGAGGGCCATTTGTCTCACACATGTGGCTAATTTATGATGTTTTATTTTTTTTATTTATTACATTATGTAAGGGTTAAATGTGGGGTCTAGCCCACTTGAATCATTTTTATGTTATGTTATGTGGAAAAATAATTAGCCTAGGCTCATATATAAAGGCTAGCGCTCATTTTCATTTGGATCATCATCATTCCTCACCATTTGTGGGATAACACTTCTGGTGATTCACTATTTCAACCTTCTTGGTCTTTCTCTCTCATGCACTATGCTTGGAAATGGTCTCTTGTGGATGCTTTGTTGATTTTGGATGGATTTTATGCAATTAGGGTTAAATGCTCTTGGTTTCTTGGATGAAGTAAGTGATTTTCTTCAATTCTATGGTATGCTTTTTATGTAAATGGTGAAATTTATATTTTGTTGGAAGAAGCCTTTTTTTATTGAAACCCTAAGAGAGGAACATAAGTTCTTCTTCCTCTCACAAAGTTTTACTTGTTCAAAATTTGTGAATTTTTCTTGCTATGGTTAGAATCCTAAAGCTCTAAAGTGATATCACTTTAATATTTTATCCCTAGACAATTGATCTTTGATCTAAGTGAGGCTACAAGAAGGGAGAAACAATATCTAGGGCCCAAAATTGCTTGCACCCTAGACATCCTTCTCCCCAGATTCTAAATCCTAAGGCCCAAATGTGCTTGCACCTTAGGGTTTAGGCTCTACCTTTTGGTTTCAATTAGATCAAACTTCAACCTTGGATGCATTTGAGACTCCATATCCCTAGAATGGTAAAGACACTAATCTAGAACTAACTCTTGTGGTGAAATTAATTGATCAAACCCCCTTTTCAAATCTCTCAAGTGTTCTACTAACTCTAACCTTAACAAACTCACAACATTATTTGTTGTTGTTATAAAAGTTTGCTACAAACATCTAAAACTACATTTAATTGTCGCATACACTCATCTAAAGGCAACCTAACTTGTTCATAAATTATCTTTAGCAATTGGATGACTTTATGCTTGATAAATGCTTACTTTTCATGTTAAATTGCTACATTTCTAAGCACTAATTATTGATGTTGTTGCAAATTATTCATTGTTGTTATAAGACTGGTTTACTGCTGCAATTTGCAACAACCATATCTACTTAACTTGTCTAGTGTCTAAAAGAGGTTATTGTTGGATACTTTATCTTGGAAGTTGTTATATATATGCTACAAAGTGTTCTTGTTTCAGGCAGGTACAACAAAATACATTACAACCCCTCTCTCCTTCCTAGACCTAGACCAACTAACCGGTGATCAAGATAGGGGGGCGATAGGATTGACTACGAAACTTGTTATTTGATTGTTTGAGGTCACCAAGGAAGCCTCCCTTGTGGTGGACCTCCTCCATCACTAAAATGAGGGAGGATCCTACTTAGGTGCTAGTGGCATTTTCTTCCATAGTTACACAAGATTTGGGGATCTTGTGGTGGGATTTTCACAAGTACAAATCTTGTGATAACATGTATTATGTTGGTCATGAAGTCTATTGGAATAGGATATTGGAATCCTCGTGTATTCGGTCAAAATAATTAATTTTAGGGGGTGATTTGAATCTTACCACTAGTAGGGAGGAAACATGGGGATCCTGTTCCAGGGAGGACATTTTGGCTAGCTACTTAATAAATTTGAATTGAAAGGTTTGATGGATGCATAACCCATATTATTGTCGTTCACTTGGTGCAATAACCGTAATGAGCCAGATGAAATTTCCAAAAGGCTGGATCGATTTTTAATCCATCAAAATCTCATTCCGATTGTTGGAGGTGGTTCAATCATGGGTTGGTAAAATTAGGTGCTCTGACCACTTTCCGATATATCTTGAAATTGATAGATCCTTGGAGAATTCGGGTTCTCCATTTAAATACAACTCTCATTGGGAAGACTTGGAGGAGTATATGGTTTCAATACATGCCAATTGGAATCTCTATTATTCAGAGAGTAATGAGAATGATAGATCACAATTTGTAGCCTCCTTACAATATCTTAAATTCATTATGGTTGCATGGGCTAAGGAAAGGAGGAATGTGCTAGATGCATATATTTGTCGGATCAAAGTCAAATTGGAAGACATTAACAAGCATTTTCTAGATGGTTTGAGTTCTCTGGGGATTATGGATTATTGTAGGTTGTTGGAGGCCAATAGGTATTCTATTCTAATGGAGAAGGAAAAAGCGTGGAGGTAGAAAAGTCGGGTCCTGTGGTTATCTACAAGAGACAAGAACACAATTTGTTTTCAAAAATTTTCCAAACACAGGTTTAATTTCAATTCAATTTGGGAATTAAAGGATTTAGGGGGAAAGAAGGTGAGAGGATTTTAGAATCTTGCGGGTATAGCGGTGGTTCACTTTGAAAATCTCTACAAGGAACCCCAACATGAAACGGTGGTGGAAATGCTCAAAATTTTATCCTTTTATCCAAGATTGGTCGAGGAAGAAGATAACATAGAGTTTTTTAGAGAAATCTCTAGGGATGAACTATTTGCTATCATTTCTTGTTTTAAGAGAGACAAAAGTCCCGATATGGTCAGTTTGAATGTGGAATTCTATAAATACTTTTTGACATTATTGGAATTTATCTCCTCCATGTTTTGGAGGATATTCGTAGTTCAGGTAGATGTTCTAGAGGTATAAACTCAACTTTCTTAGATATGATTCTTAAGATTGATAATCAAAATTCCTTCTAGGACTTTAGACCCATAATCTTGGAGTTACTTCACACACACCTAGGATTTTTTTTCCTAAGTTTTTTCCTTGTTTATTAGCCATAATTAGCCATTAAGCAATCTCCTATATTTTAGGGGAGAATATTCCACCTGGAGAATATTCTCTTTCAATTGACACTTCAGTTTGACTAGTTGAGTTGAGTTTAGATGCTGCATTAGTTTTGTCACCATGAAACATTGGGATCATCACCATGATAATTCGACCTTGCCTTGGTATCATCACTATACTGGCACATTACCCTTGATTCCATGAGTTAACTACTCACTACTCTCTGTTCAGTTAGTTAATTGAAGACTAGTTGACTAGTTAACTCAACTAGGTGGCAGTTCACTCCCGTAACTGCCTGAGAGACTAGACTAGGTGGCAGTTCACTCCCGTAATTGCTGGTGTGTGTCCAGATCACTCTAGACCACCGCTATGGTGCATTGGTTCTCCTCCAGTGCACACTCATTGAGTTATACAGAGTATATCATGTGTAAATTATTCATTATTCACAACGGTTAATGATAATTCTTTCATTCTTTCTCTCCTTCTTCTTTCTCAAATTGTCTCTGCAAATGTGTGTATTATTTTTTATCTAGATATATTCTATGTAGGTTCAACACATTTACATGGTATTAGAGCCGACAGACTACTAAGCAAAATCTACACGAAATTTTTTTGCAGGTACAAAAGATTGAAGACAACGGAAAGATGGATTTCCAAAAAGAATTCATTCTTACACCTTACAACTATTTTGCATGGAAGGAGAAAATAGCCATACATATCCAAACCAGAAGGTTGTACAGGTTAACCTTGAATACATATACATAACCAACATCATCCATAGAAAAATCCAAGTATTTAAATCGCATGGATGAGGCACTCAGAACAATTTGTAGTCTTATTTCTCTCGATCTCCTTTTTCATATATCTTCTTGTAAGACTCCCAATGAAGCGTGGAACAACTTGGAAGGGCTCTTTGGAAAACAAGATGAGATGAGGGGACACATGCTGGAGGTGGAGCTGCTCACATTGGATCTAAAAATATTCGAGAATATCCAATATTTCTTTACAAAATAAAGAAAGATAAATACAACATATGTGGGAAGTAGGACACTGCTTAGTATGTTGGAAGAAGGGGAGATATTTGTTGTGTGAGCACTCATGTGTTAGACAAATGATTTATGAACTGTACATAGGTACTTCGGTCTAAGGAGTGGAGCTCAGTTCACCCTTATGGACTCATAGTCATGCTTGGGGGTGATCAGGACAAGTGACTTGGTTGTTTTGCATCTATGTTTGGGTGGAACGTGGTTGTTCCATTTGTTTCCAGTTGGTCAAATTTCATATATGTCTACCTTATCGTTAGTCTCTCTCTCTCTCTCTCTCTATATATATATATTTCATTTTTTTCTTACTGTAAATATGGCTTGATTGAAAAATTGTTAGATGGTTAAAGGAATCTTTGTACTTTTCATGCATAGTCCAATTATAGTGTTAAATTCTACATTACAAAAAAAAGTAGAAATAAACGAAAAGGAATGAAGGAAGTTGGACTGAAACATTTTAATTTACATTATTGGGAATATACATTGTCAATCTAGTAGATAATATACAATTACAATACATAACAGAGAAAAAGTTTGAATTATAGCGAAGATCGAAATTATGAATTGAAGCAAAATTGCTCGGAACTCAAGCATATATGAATCCATGGAAATAACCTTGTTTTCCTTATATTAAATTTTCAAAGTTCAGATAGCAACAATATAATATTCTTACATAGATATATATTTATGAATATAGACAAATCTTGTTCGAAAATGGTAGAGAAGAGAATTTGTATCCCTAACTATTCAGAGAGATCCTCTTCAAGTAGCGAACTATAAAAATAATTTAATTACAGACTGCATGGGAGAACTTCACATGTAGATCTTTGGGTTGAAACTCAAATACCTTTTGTTGGCGTAGATGTATTGTGTCTGTTTTCAAAAAAATATTTGACTTGTAGACAACAAGAAGCGAGTGAGATATATGGATATGTGAACCTTTTATTAATAAATATTTTTCATTGAAAAATGAAAGACCATTTTTTTTACCTCTCTATTCTAGGGCTAGCTTGACCTATAGGGTCGCATCACGAAAATTTCCTACCTATAGGGGAAACATGCTATTCGTTAATAATTAATTTAGATATAGGAGGG
The DNA here is from genome assembly GCA_009831015.1 of Picea engelmannii. NCBI lineage: Eukaryota > Viridiplantae > Streptophyta > Pinopsida > Pinales > Pinaceae > Picea > Picea engelmannii. The sequence continues at coordinate 57,774 of ML811011.1, forward strand.
TTAAATGTCGTAATAACTTATAAAAAATAATAATAAACCAAAAGAGGATTATTCTTACCCATGTTGGATTTGAATTTTGTAAGAAGTCGTCAAAGCTGTTTTGACATGGAAGACGCCATAATTGCTTGATGGGTTCC